>QFEZ01000289.1:90009-112959 GCA_003316425.1 Russula lepida | reverse complement strand
AGACAGAAGACAGAGAGGCAGGAAGGGAAGACGTATCAAAAAGAGGGAGAAGAAGAATAGCCTTCGGCCGACCATTCCAAGTCTGGCAATCCAGGACGTGAGGGTTCGGGGCTTTGTCGAAAGGGAACTCTAGCGCAGGTGTAACGGAAAGACTCAGACTGGTAATTTGAGTGCATTTGGATCGAGCACAGCCGTTGGCCGCACTACTCCCCTTACAACAGCATCTTCTGCGTTTACAGGCCTCCAGCCTTCATTGAAACTAGGTACCATATCTTACTCAAACTCGATCGCAAATAATTCCGCAAGTTCTTCAACATAGAGCGGTCGAATGGCGACAAGCAAGCATTGGAAAAGGTGATGCGCATGTTTCCGCTTCTCTTTAGGGATCTCTTCTAATGCACGTTCGTACGTCTCGTCCAGCGTCATTGGCAGTTCATTCAGAACCTTGCAAATACTTGAAGGCATACACCGACGCAGGGTGTCCAGCTGGCAAAACACCCAACGGAACCTGTCCAGGTCCATTTATAAGCAACAATAACAAGACGCTGTGACAGAGGTGCCTCACATTCCCCCGGATCGTTCTGACAGTGTTGTAATGACGAGTTCCCTGTCCTCCGCCCTCCATCTCTGCATTGATCTATCTTTGTGAACAAATGAGCGGACATAGCTTTCGATATCCTCCTTTTGTCCGCCTTCCTCATGAAGAGACACAAGCCGAGATGCAGATGTCAAAGGGTCGAGGATCGTCTGTATGTCTTGCTCAGGGCGACTCGTGACGCAAACGAACAGATTCGGATGGCCCGACCCAACCAGATCCTCCAAAAATTCGAGGAGCTCTTCACGAGCAGATGGAGTTCCGGAGGTATTCGGACACTCGTCCAGAGCGTCCACTATAAGAGAAGTGGGAAGTTGTCCTGGGAGTTCCAATATGCTTTTGAGACATTTTGCAAGGGCGGCATCGCTGGACTGTTCAAAGCCATCACGACATGAGGTGTACAATTTGTAAAGAATATGCTGGCAACGGTCGGAATGGTCACCGAGTTGGAAGAGAAGGGATGTCAACAGGCCGCGGAGGTCACGCTTGGAGGCATCCTTATAGTCAAAGTAGTAGTACGCCATCAATGCCGACTTGTCCTCTCGCATGTTCTTAACATCTTCAATAATAGCCGAGCTTATCAAAAATGTAAATATTCTATCAGAAGCAGATGAGAAGCTACATACCACAGAATGGGTCTTCCTGCACCGGCTGCAAAATCGGGGAATAAGTCGATATATACGGGGATAAATTAGGCGAAGAAAGCATACGATTTCCACAGATCCACAAAAGGGAGCTGCTCATCTTTCAATCCTGGAATGTGCTGCCCTAGATAAAACACTTTGCCGTCCCACCGTGTTGGGTTTTGCATGCAGTATTATGATTGACGGAGGGATCAGGAGGGGTGAGCCATGATCGGAGTTTCTCTTGCATCTGGTTCCCTATGAGCAAGTGTCATATTTGACAGTCAACAAGGGAGTGTCAGTGAGCGACAGACGTTTAACTATGTTGAGACACGATGAAGGATCAGTAGGTGCGCAAAGACGGATAGAAAAAGTTGCGTACCACTGTCAACATTTCGGGCGACGCCCCAAATCTCCTTCACATTGTCATCGATGTCTTCAATGAGCACCTTGATTGCTTTAACGTTGTCATCGACATCATGGACGACGTCATCAATTTGATGTGTAATCTCCAGGTTCCTCGCCACCACCATTAAACTCTCCTCCTCCGTGAGCATATCCAATCGTAAAACCGCATCCTCGACGTCGTTCCTTCCCACAAGTTTCTTCAGAAACTTTTCTGATCCACAGTCGGCCAAGGAAAAGCACAATAGTCGGATCAACTCACTAATTTTCCGGTTTGTCATAGCCTTAGTCGAAAGTGCGAGAATCGAAAGTAACTGCGCCATGATCTTTCCGAGTAACTCCCCCGAATCATTTGTCAATGGCATCCTGGTGTAACTCTTCAGACGTTGGAGGAAGAAGTTAACGCGCTCGAAGAGGCGGATGAGAGTATCATGGCTTGCCACCACATCTCTCACAGCCTATAAATAAATATCATGCAAAACTCTTATAAGAGAGTGGGGAAAGGCTTACCTCGAGAAGAACACCGATCCCGGTGAAAATGGTTTTGGCAGGTGAGAATGGCTGAAATCGGGACATCAGAGAACAGTCATGTACAAATGAACGAGATTTCTTACCAGTCCGATTCCTTCTCCAACCGTGGCTGAAAACGAGAATAGGATATTTATCGTTGGATCCAACCAGGCCATCAATCTCTCATCGCCTTGACGAAATTTACTGAAAGCTTGCGCTTGTGTTCGAAGAATGTTCGAAATCGCCTCAGGATTTTGGCAGGCGTCCAGCTGAGCGGCTAAAGGATGGGTGTCGAGGCGCTTTCCCGTCAACCTCTCGTACTCTTTCGAAGCTACATTAAGTATTGCGGTAAAGTTATCGGTCGAAGGGCCGGCTGTTTGAATGCTTGCGGACATTGGGTTAAGTGGGAAGTGCGTAAGTCATGGACGAAGATGGGCTGTAGGAGTGGGCTGACCAACAAACACAGCCTCAAGGACAAACGAACGACGTAACTCATGCTCAATCTCAGCATATCAGGCATGCGAGCGTCAACAGTGACGTGACGGAGTTGCCCGAGGTACCACTCCGCCCGATGGTGACCTTCCTATTCCCTCGCCTCGACGCGCTCGAAAAGGGAGGATCACTGTTCTGGATCGGGTCATGCATGAAGTGAGGTCCGAAGTAACGATCGTCTTCGTCTATGGCGGATGCTGTAGGGGATTCACAGTCGACTACTACTTGCCTTGCTTTTTTAGGTGCCTCAATTGCTCAGGTTAACACACCCGTTCCGCAGGTACAACACGAATCTTGACACGAACATGGTTCTAAAGACCCTGCGTTCACAAATCCGGGAACAGATATATTCCCCGTTATGCCGTGGTAACGTTTTCGCGGTACGTACATGCTCAATTCGAGGCCTAACCCAATTGACATGAGCACGTCGGTCTCCATATTGTCAGCCAGTCAGCTCGGGATCGATGCTGAGAATCAAGATACAAGTATGATGAATATCAGGTTGTAATCAGTGTAAATGCGCCTCTATCATTTGCGCGTGGTAGCTTCCCTCATTTCAACATACGAATTCAAGCTTGGAGAGCTTACAACGCAGCTCGGGTTGATGGGAACCTGTGAACTTCAAATCTGTCGATCCCCGCATCCTTGGTATTCGACACATCGATCAGAACGGAACCCCCTATCCAATGTACATTTTATTTTATTAACCAACTCTTCATCGCGTCGTAGGCATCGTTTCTCTTCGTCATTGTCTATGTGGCTTGGTTCTGATAGATAAGTGAGAACTCAGAACAGTTGTGGAAGATGATGCGATTATTGAGAACAAGATTGGTGACGCAATTGTCCGACGCATTATTCGTGCGCATCTTATAGGCACGAAGTAGAAGTGTTGCGTCGTCATCCCACTCGTCTCTGGCTTCCCCTGTCCCGTCTATCACGCTGATGCCAGCAGGGCAATTCCAAATCACTTTATACCATCATAGGGCGGTGTTAAACTGGCCATTGTCTCCGCATTTCCCTAAACTCCCAGAATGGCTCGATTTCTCTCGCGGGCCTTAACTCCATTTTCTCAGAGAGTGCATCGATGTTGTTATGGCTTTGCGTAGGATTATCCGCTTACTTTCTGGCTCGACGAGTCCTCGTATGCTGAATTGGGACTGGGAATCCGGTCCATGGCGCTCTTGAGTACAGACTCGGATCGCGCAGCTCTAGGGGGTCAACCAAAAAAACAGGTCCGGCTTGACCTGACCAAAAGCGCTTTGCCCCTGAGCCAACAGAACAAGCCATTTGTATCCCAGTCTCGGGATAAACCCAGGATCAATTCTCCTGAGAATGGTACACATTGTGAGTAACGACTCGTGGTATCTATGATACATAAGACCCTGTGACTTCGATTCTGGAAGAGAAGACGTTCCAGCTATTTATATGTTACTTGACCGATAATGCCTATGACAGCCCTATGCGTCCGAGTCTATACCTGCAACAAGGTTAGACATTGGGTTAACTGCCCAGAGTAGATGCCGCGTCTGCAGTAGGGGGTGATCAGGTAAGAGATACAGATTGCCACATAGTAGGTCTTCTGATCGACACGAAGTATGCTCCCCTTCTCGTTCGATCCCGATGACCGATGGCCACTAATTACCTTGGGTATGGCCGCGGAGACTGCTATATAGTGAGCAGGGAACTATATGAGCGGATGAGCTTCGGAGACTAGCGAAGCAGAAGCTACTGTCTCCACAGTCACTTGAGTGCCACGATAGGGTGCAAGATACGCATTCATTCCACGCGTAGCCGAGTCGCATCCGATGCGACACAGATTTACTGCTGTGTGCGCGTGCCAGTTTCTACCCCACGACCCCACCATCTCTACTATATATCACATGTGAAATTCTTACGTTCAGCTCCCCAGCGGAAAAAGTCCGAACTAGACTGAAGACTTGGAGTGTGAAATCCAACCTCTGGTTGTGTGAGCTGGCTTCAGCCCCACTGTACAGGCTTCTCGTGCGATTTTTAGATGCCAACGCTGGTGGTGGCGCTTCTGCGGGTGAGCAAAGATATCTATAGGTCACATATACATATACCTCCGCGGGATGAATTCTTGGCGTACCTTGAAACCCTTTCTTGTGGCGATACCTTGGAATGCGAATACGAATGTTCCATTCCATTCTCAGTCCGGCTCTTCCCCCAACCCCAACGGCGGGAACCTCATAAAGGGCGAGCCAAAGTCCACTCTGTCTCTTGTCACAAGAACACATACCCACCCCCATCACACAATCTTCCCCACCCTTGCACACTCAACTCAAAGACGCAAAAGAACGCGCAATGTCATATGCAGATGAAGGTGAGCCCTATCGCATCCTTCCTTCGCTTGGTCGGCGCCATAGTGGCGTAGCGGATCGGGCGTTGTGCGCGCAGCATGCTGACGGGAGTGATGCTTTCTCTTTTATTATTACGAAAAGCTGCCGTTACTTCTTCTTGGCCCGCGACACTCGAGACGTCCCGCGCGCAGCTCCACACAGTCCTGGCCACTCACCATGGCGCGGCGACGGCCACACGGACGAGGAGTAGCTCCTCGCTGTCACGTAGTACTTCGCAAAAGCCCACCCGAGGAGCAGCAAGCACGGGGAACACTGAAGCTGGGCACGATTTTGCCGCGCACGGCGATCTGGAACGCCATTGCGGTACACCATGGTTCTCTTGATTCATTCGTGATGATATGGTGGTGATTGGCGATGATGTTGACTATGTTGACGATGATGACGGCGATGATGACGATGACGATGACGACTTGATGTGGATAGCCGATGGGGAAAAATGATCGAGAAGGGCCAAGGTGGACATACAGAGTCTGCATGATCGTTTGGGACGGCGGTGGGGGTGCATGCCATGTATGCCATGTCAGGTCCGGGTCAGATTATGTTTCATTTGTTCTAGCGAGTGGGGAGGACGTCCACGCATTCATCAGGTACTATACCAATATGACAAACAAACAACCCAACTTGTATGCTGCACGTACAGTACACACGGGGTGAACTTAAAGACGATCGACGTGACTGCCCGTCAGACGGGAGAACGAATCCGCCGCTCGACCCTGAGCCTCACCTGCAATTCACTTCATAATCGACGATCGTACCTTGACAGGACACGAGGAAGCATTGATTGCGTTTTATGAGAGAAGGGCCTTGCAAAAAAACACGCCCCTGAAACGGGTTGTGAAACTGGTGGTGCCCTGAAGGGTCATAGTCGTCGTCATCTCGGTGGTAGTACAGTAGCAGTGGTCGTTGCCGCGGTAACGTCCAACTGATACCGGACCCTGACCTTCTCGACTCACCTGGGCAACAAGGGGTGCGACGGACGGAGTAAACAGACTTTCGCATTGCATTTCAAAACAACTCCTCTGAGCAATTCCGAACTCTCGGCTGGTTTGGTTTTGGTTTTGCCAAGGCTGACCAAACAAACAGCTGTTGATGGTGAGTGACAGTGAGTGGAGTGACAGATGACTTTATAGTCTGACAAGACAATAAATCAGGGGTTATGGTTGGTTCGGTGGAAGGGGGTGGGGAAAAGGGTGGGGTTTGGGGGGTTGCGTAAAAACTCAACTTGAAAGACAGGACAGCCGTGATCATATCATGCAAATGCTCCGCGGGGCACGAGGCCTCTCATATCGTGCCTGACTTTGATCCTTCATATCAATGTAATCCGTGAATCCCGAGGATCGTGGAATACTATACGCATTGAAAAGGCAAAAAAAAAAAAAGATTCATTGTTCAATTGATACGGGCATGGACAGCCGTCCCCGAGAGCATAATTATGCTAGAGGTGGGGAGTCATCGGAAAATCTGCTTGGTTCGGCCGTGTCAGTGTCTGTGTTCACTTTTGGTCGGTGGAACGAGCGCTTCCGAGTTTGCTGCAATACAATGGCAGGGCCAGGGACGCTACATACAGCCTACAGTAACGATCACAAAGGTCCGGTACCGGCGATCATCATCACGGTGTCGGACCGTGGCCGGTCGACGCCGAGGCACTTACCAATGCCAACACCAATCCTTCGCCCCTGCCCCTACCGTAACTTTAAAGAGCTGAAGTACTGTACATTAATACGAAAGGCCTCCCACGGTAGGACCACGGCGACGGCATAAGAACCGAATAAGTACATATTACTTGTTCACGTACTGATAAGCGCCACCAAGTATTGAATCGAATCATCAAGCAGACAATTGAGACATCCACTACGGGTGTACATCATACACCGAGGTCACCTGCTGACCCCATGATGGGTGCTGAGATCTTTGGTTACGTATACATCAGTCTGTTGAGGATTACAGAGCGAAAACAACTAGCAAAATTTGGTAACAAAGAGCGACGCGTGCTGAGGCAGCCAAAATGCAGAGCGAAAAAAAAGAGCTAAAAGCGGCCTTACCAGAAACTGACATTTCCGTAGATGGTAAAAGCAAGAATATGCGGAACAGCAGGAAAAGGGAACAAGGGGCTGGGAAGAAAAGAAAAGAAGGGATCAGATCAATCTTCTCACGCTAAAGCTCAAAAGTGAAGAGAAATGTCCTGTGTTCATGCATCGAGTTCGGAGGGAGAGGAAGAGCGTGGAGATCTGGGGATTCGTGGAAGAATGCATCAATAGCTGTGCCTCTGTTAAACATGGTAGAGCGGAAAGGGGAAGAATGGGTGTTTCACCGGTTACTGGTCAGCTCCCGGCAAACATACGAGTTTTCGGGTAGATGAGGTATCATCAGCGCGGCGCGATGAAAATGGAGTGCCACATTCAGCTTATTATTCAGCTTGTTCCTATGGGAGAATCGGGTTGACTGGCGGCCCTCAGTGGTGGTGGTGGTTGTATCTGGTGGTAAGACGGCCGCCGCGCTGTGCCAGCATTCGACGGGCTCTTCACAGTTGACGATCCTTGAGCATCTGTTTGCTGCGGTGGTGGATCCATTCTAACTGCCGAAATTGACTGCCTGCGCACGTCAAACGCCGGTGCGGGCGACTCCGTCTCGCGCATCTCTGAATCGTCACCGGTCACACTTTCCTCTCCACGCGGGTGAACAGGTGGGAACGTGTACGTCTCGCGCACCGGCGCGGTCTCCGTTGCGACACTCGCCTGATCGCCGTTAGCAACGCTCCTCCGTCTCCATCGTGCCGGTCCTGGCTCCGCGCCACGCGAGCACTCCAACTCCTCGACGCGGCGTTGCAGCCGCGCGATCTCCTCGCGCAGCCCACTAACACGCCGGTCGACTGTAGCCTCTACTGCGGATTCGAATCCTGACTGCAGCGCCTGCAATTTCGTGAATTGCTCTGCTAGCCATGTCTTAGATTCCTTTGCATCACGAAGAGCCTCGTAAAGAGCCTCGAAAGGGGCAAGGAATGCGTTGCGCTGTGATGCACTGTCTGTGCGGTTAAACGCGGCAGGTGTTTGCGGCACAAGAATAGTAGAAATGGGAACGGAGGCAGGTGGAGGCGCAGGAACAGAGGCCGACGCCGCGAGATTCGAGCGAAGAGTGAGCCGCGTTGGCGTCGGTGGGACATTTCCTGGTATCCGTCGACTACCTGGGGGCTGTTGAACCTTTGGCAAGGAAGGTAGCGCCATCGGTTGGAAGCGACCGCCTTGATGAGCTGGCGCACTTTGAATGACGGGCTGCGTGCGTGCGTCGCGTGGGGAAATGACGATGTCTGCAGGCTTTTTTTGCTGAGAGGATGACGACTTGAATGCTCGCCGACCTGCAAATGAGATGGGAGGAGGGGGTAAAGAGTTGTGGTGAGGGGGATGTGTGCCCGGATCGGCTTGTTGATTCTGGCCGGGGGGTGCAACAGGGCTAGGACCTAAAGGAGCATCGGCTACCCGGGCAGTGCGAGCTACGCTCATTTTCGGGCTGCGAACGGAAGCACGAGAAGAGCCCGGTAGTGGTTTGGCCACAGCCGGAGAGGTAACGGACTGAGACGAGGATGTACCACCTAGACTTTCCCTCCGCTTCTCCACCAGTGCTTCTTGGTTACGTTTCGCTGTTAGCACCGAGCGGACCTGCTCGACAGGACTCGGGTCGTCATGATCCATGGGGGACACGCTGACGACGCTTGGGGAAGAGGGAGTTTTGATATCGGAAGCGGTGGGATTGGAAGGCACTTGATCGACCGGGTGTGAGGCACTACTTATTGTCATGCGACGTTTCTTGGAAGAATGTTGTGAAGGGGGTGATGATGCAGAAGATGGCATAGATCGAGAATCGGGGTCTTGTCGTGGGGGGGCGGGATGGGAACGGGATTGGCGTGATTGAGAGTGCGAGTCATTACCGGGTTCATCGTGCTCAGTCTTTACACGACCAAGGTGAGGAGATGTGCTACTGAGAGCCCTGTTGAGATTAATGTATTAAGAGTGGGGAAAACAAGAGAGCATACCGGCTATCAAGATGACTATCATCATGCTGGGAGCCATCGGGGTGGGATCTTTTCCTTCCATTTGGGATTGAAACGGATTCGACCATGGCAGCTGCTTGAGAAGATTCCGGGAGAGAGCGAGGTCGTTCAGCGAGAGGCCGTGGTTGGATGGGGGGGAGAGAAGTAGGGTGCGAAGAGAGTCTGTCTAGAGAAGAGTTTGAGAAAGCGACAGCGAAAGGAGGAAGGGACTGGGGCTGAGAATGGGTCGAATGGCGAACAGACATGATGTTGGGAGGAAAAGAGGGGCGCGAGGGCGAGGGGAGCAAATGAAATCTGCGGGCCCTCTCACTTGCGAAATCGTGTCGTACAACCGTTTAGCGACAGGTGCCGTTGCCTCAAATAAATCAAATCCGTCCCGCCTAATTATTTACACTTTATTTAATCCTTACTCTCTCTTCCCTCTTTGCCTTATAGGCCAGACACTGAACTCAATGAGATACTTGTGCGGCCTGTACCTGTGCAATACCCGATCCTCGGTGCCTGTCTATGACACTGGCAAGCTCTGACCCCTGCATGGAATAGACCCTTTGTTTCCTTTTCAACCTAGGTCAGCTATCGTGTTCCACCTCGCGATTTCTCACTCCCCTGACATCTTCCATTCTTTTTCTGGTGCATCTTATCCCTTTTCATCGCGAAATGCCCCAGACTCGGCAGCACGTTCTCAGTCACGGCCCCTGCCGCCCCGCGAACCACGCATGCGGGAAGCCTTGGGATCTCCGTTGCCGTCAACGGGTTTCTTTGGAGCAATCCGCAATTTCCTCGCCTTTTCTCTCTGCCGGAACAATCAATACTTCCTCTTTACTCTTTATACGTATCCAGCCAAGGGTTGATACCTCAGCCTTAGCTCCCATCTCGGATTGCGCAGTAGGTCATCCCTCACTCGTCGTTCTGTAAGCCTCGCCGCTCGCGGATGACGTGACGGTGGCCCGGCCTCACCGAACAGCCCCTTCTATTCTCGCCGCCTATATAATGTTCCCTTATTTGGCCAGCGGCTTAGATGCAATATTGAAACACTCGCACATTGGCCTTTTTTCCCCTTTGACTGGCGCGATTCTCAATCCCAACGCCGTTCCGCGGTGTGAACACAATGACAAGGGAGGGAATAGAATACCTATCTGCAAATTTCCACGCAGGTGGTCAGATGGCAACTCCTTTAGGATACGTTGGCTTGTTTCCCCCCATGCTGCGCCCACCATCGATCTGCTTCACCTCGAGGCTTTTTGTCCTGCGGAATCTGAAATCTTCCACGTTATATCTCTAGCCGCGAGGCGAGTGGGCGATGGAAATCCGTAACCGTTTTTACATCGTGCATTGCCCACAAACTGGGTGCAGCCCGTCGTGAAAGAGTTAAGGATGGCACCAAGACCGTTCGCTGTCACTTCCAACGGTCTTGGATGTAGGTACAAAATACTACTTGACATCCGTGTGCACCTTCCTTCCTTCCGGGAAGAATGCGGATGTTGCTTGTGTGTTGCGAATATATGAGACGGCCTTTTGCTCGTACAGTAAGATGTAAACCTCTTGAGTTGGTTGGCTAGTTTACGGCATTAATTAGTATCGAAAAGGCAGAGTCCGACCCCATGGTAATTGTGAGCACTATTCACACTAACTTACCAGTCCAGTTCGTTCCTGAGCACGATGAGGTGGCCATATCTGCCCTTGCATGAGAAACGGAGGGTGCATCTCAGCTTTGTTGACAAACGAACGACTGCGAATCCAGCGTCATCATAATACGGAAGCTTTTGTGCCTGCCTGATTAGCGCGCAAAGTAGCAGTCTTCTCAGGTTGCACAGTACATATACAGTAGTGCCCGCGGGGCCTGTGCGGTCCAAAAACAAACCTGTGCCTCGGCGCGATGCAAATCGATCACTACAGTAACTTACAGCCGTGGATGACGACGAGATGAAGTTGCAAATACAGTAAGTCGGAGTGGGGCAGCGGTGCCTGTGCCTGCTTGCTGTGCACTGGACACTGCCAGTTGCTTCCGAGTCCAACACCAAATTGTGAGATCGTCAGCATTAATATTGGTGCAAGCTTTTGGGCTGCCTTACTGCCAAGTTACAGTTCTGGTAAAGTGTTAGCGGCGCTACTCTATGCTGCTTCCGGGCGATGTAGTAAATCCCCTGACACCTGGACGGAAAAGGTTGATAAATCAACTCGATGAATATTCGGGAGTTATAAGAATAGAAGGTAGGCATTTCCTCGGCCGCCGAAACGTGTGAAAGCAAGACAACTGATTTCAGTAGGCGGCGCGCTGGGAGGGCGTACCCGGTGCACATATTTCGGGTGCATATACACTTGGGTACATAGATTCCTGACCTCAAGATCAAAGCACCCTCCTGGAATTTGCCTCGCGTACAGATTAAATAAAGGTACCTTTTCGCCCAACTTATTTTGGCGTTGGTACATAGCACAAAGCGTCCGAATGCAAGCGCAACGTTAACGCAAACCTGTATCGGCAAACTCACATTGTGCTTTGTCAGCTGTCCACACAATAGTTCAGGCGGCGCCCCAACTGTGGTGGCAAACGGCGGAGCGGTCGCGTCCAAGTCATTGCGAACTCTGCGTTGATCGCTCTCGTCTTCGACAGACATGTCTTTCCTCCCACCGCCACCACCAGGCATGCCCGTGCCTCCCCCAGGCATGCCACCTATGCCACCTGGCATGCCTCCTTTCGCTCAAGGCGATTCTTCGAGCTCGCGTTTACCTCCCGAGGTACTTGCTCTGAAATCGCAAAAGTGGATTCAGATGCAGAAGAAACGCTACGGGCAGAAGAGAAAAGGAGGATATATTGACATGGGGAAACAAGTACGTTACACTAATTCGGATATTTTTCAATCGTTTAGTGGGTATGTTGCGTAGGATATGCCTCCTGAACATGTACGGAAAATCATCAAGGACCACGGGGATATGTCCAACCGCAAGTTCAGGAATGACAAGCGGGTTCATCTCGGCGCGTTAAAGTATGTCCCTCATGCTGTCATGAAGTTGCTCGAAAACATCCCTTTCCCTTGGGAACAAGTTCGAGAGGTCCCAGTTCTCTACCACATCACCGGAGCTATCACCTTCGTGAATGAGATTCCTCGCGTCATCGAACCCATATACCATGCTCAGTGGAGCAGCATGTGGCTTGCTATGCGTCGAGAGAAGCGGGACCGTCGGCACTTCAAGCGAATGAGGTTTCCCCCCTTCGATGACGAGGAGCCACCACTTGATTATGGTGACAACGTTCTTGACGTGGAACCACTCGAAGCCATTCAACTCGATCTTGATGATGCAGAAGATGCCCCTATAATCGAGTGGTTCTACGACCCTCGTCCTCTGATTGACACCCCTCTCGTCAATGGACCGTCCTACAAGTATTGGTCCCTACCCTTACCGGTTATGGCCAACTTGTATCGGCTTGGTCGTACGCTCCTTTCAGACCACACGGACATCAATGCGTCATATCTCTTTGACAAAAATTCGTTCTTTACCGCCAAGGCTCTCAACATGGCAATTCCAGGAGGTCCCAAGTTTGAGCCGCTTTATCGTGACATGGATAATTATGACGAGGACTGGAATGAGTTCAATGACATCAATAAGGTCATCATTCGTCAGCAGATTCGTACAGAGTACAAAGTCGCTTTCCCGCACTTGTATAACTCCCTCCCGCGCTCGGTCACCATATCACCGTATCACGCGACGAAAAACGTCTACATCCGTACAGACGATCCTGACCTCCCCGCCTTCTACTTTGATCCGCTCATAAACCCAATCTCTCTGCGAGGTGCGACACCAAAAAACGCACCCCTCGTCTCTCACGAGGACGCCATCTTTGGGCCAAATGGGCAGGATGACGATGACTTCGAGCTCCCAGAAGAGGCCATACCTTTCCTGGATGAAAAACCGCTTGAGAACGATATCACTTCAGACGCGATTGCTTTGTGGTGGGCCCCAGAGCCATATTGTCGTCGCTCAGGGCATACGCGCCGAGCGCAGGATGTCCCATTGGTCAAGAACTGGTACCTGGAACACTGCCCACCAAATCAACCCGTCAAAGTGCGGGTATCGTACCAGAAGTTGCTGAAGTGTTATGTTCTCAATGAACTAAAGTCGCGGCCCGAGAAAGCTATGACCAAAAAGAACCTTTTCCGGCAGTTGAAGGGTACCAAATTTTTCCAGACGACGAGGCTGGATTGGGTTGAGGCAGGACTGCAGGTTTGCCGGCAGGGATACAATATGTTGAACTTGCTCATCCACCGGAAGGTTTGTGTTCACCTCACGCTCCGTCAAAAGTGTGCTGACTCTGTGCATTTCAGAACTTGAACTACTTGCACCTCGACTACAATATGAACTTGAAACCCGTAAAGTACGTAGTTCCTATCCTTGGACGTTGCCTTGTATTGACGATTGGTCTAATAGGACGCTGACCACGAAAGAGCGGAAGAAGTCTCGTTTCGGGAATGCTTTCCACCTGTGTCGAGAAATTCTTCGTTTGACGAAGCTTGTCGTCGATGCCCATGTCCAGTACCGGCTTGGCAATGTTGACGCCTTCCAACTCGCGGATGCCCTTCAATATATTTTCGCACATGTTGGCGCTCTTACGGGCATGTACCGTTACAAGTACAAGCTTATGCGGCAGGTCCGGATGACAAAAGACCTGAAGCACCTTATCTACTATCGCTTCAATACCGGTCCCGTTGGTAAGGGTCCTGGCGTCGGCTTCTGGGCTCCCGGTTGGCGCGTCTGGCTTTTCTTCATGCGTGGTATTGTGCCACTTCTTGAACGTTGGCTTGGTAATCTTCTCGCGCGCCAGTTCGAGGGACGTAATTCGAAGGGCATCGCAAAGACGGTCACGAAGCAGCGTGTCGAGTCTCATTACGACCTCGAGCTTCGAGCTGCTGTCATGCATGACATTCTCGACATGATGCCTGAATCAATTAAGCAAAACAAGGCCAAAACGATCTTACAGCACCTTTCGGAAGCGTGGCGATGTTGGAAGGCGAATATTCCATGGAAGGTGCCAGGTATGCCGACGGCAATTGAAAATATCATACTACGCTATATTAAGAGCAAGGCCGATTGGTGGACATCGTTAGTCTACTACTACTCATTATCCGTCATCATCAAGCTAATTATTATTTGAACAGTGTGGCCCACTATAATCGTGAGCGTATCAGGCGCGGTGCAACAGTCGACAAAGCCGTAGTGAAGAAAAATCTCGGTCGACTCACGCGTCTTTATTTGAAGGCTGAGCAGGAACGTCAACACGCTTACCTGAAGGATGGTCCATATATCAGTGCAGAGGAGGCCGTAGCGATATACACAGCAACCGTCCACTGGCTTGAAAGCCGGAAGTTTGCACCAATTCCTTTCCCGTAAGGTCTTGTCTCCCGTGACATATCTCGTGAGCTAATGTTCGTGGTAGTCCATTGTCGTACAAGCATGACACAAAACTGCTCGTGCTCGCTCTCGAGAAGTTGAAGGAGGCTTACTCCGTCAAGGGGCGCTTGAATCAGTCCCAGCGAGAGGAGCTGGCCCTCATTGAGCAAGCTTACGATAACCCTCATGAATGTCTATCGCGTATCAAGCGGCTTTTGCTTACCCAACGGGCGTTTAAGGAATCTGGCATCGAGTTTTTCGATACATACGACAAGCTCATTCCCTGTTATGATATCGAGCCAGTCGAGAAGATCACGGACGCCTACCTTGATCAGTTCCTATTCTTCGAAGCAGATAAACGGGGTCTTTTCCCCGCATGGATCAAGCCCGCAGATACGGAGCCGCCACCCCTTTTGGTATACAAGTGGTGCCAAGGCATCAACAACCTGACCGAGATCTGGGAGACAAGTGAAGGAGAATGTAACGTTATGATGGAGACCGTATTCTCCAAGGTTTACGAGAAGATCGATCTGACTCTGCTCAACCGACTGCTTCGTCTCATTCTGGACCACAATTTGGCCGATTACATCACCGCGAAAAACAACACTGTCCTCACTTACAAGGACATGGCGCATACAAATGCGTATGGTATGATTCGTGGCCTTCAGTTTTCGGCGTTCGTCTTCCAGTATTATGGACTTGTGCTTGATATTCTCGTCCTGGGCCTGCAAAGGGCTAGCGAGATGGCTGGGCCGCCACAAATGCCCAATAATTTCCTTCAATTCCGTGACTCCGCAACCGAGACACGGCATCCTATCCGTCTTTACTCGCGCTACGTGGATCGGCTACATATCCTCTTCCGCTTCACCGCAGATGAAGCGCGCGACCTTATCCAACGGTATCTCAGCGCTAATCCAGATCCAACCAACAACAACGTCATTGGATACAATAACAAGCGTTGCTGGCCTCGTGACTGCCGCATGCGTCTGATTAAACATGACGTTAACTTGGGCCGTGCAGTATTCTGGAACGTGAAGCAGAGCTTGCCGCGGTCGCTAACAACGATTGAATGGGAGGATACGTTCGTGAGCGTATACTCGCGCGATAACCCTCAGCTGTTGTTCTCGATGTCTGGGTTCGAAGTGCGGATCTTGCCTAAGATCCGGACGATGGGCGGGGAACAGTACTCCCTCAAGGACTCTGTTTGGAATCTCACCAATGAACAAACGAAGGAGCGGACGGCGCAGGCATTCCTTCGCGTCTCGGATGAAGGTGTGTATAGCCGTCGCATGTGCTTCGTCGCTGTGTGCTGACTGTGCGTGTAGGTGTTCAGCAGTTCAACAATCGTATCCGTCAGGTCCTCATGAGCTCTGGCTCCACGACCTTCTCCAAGATCGTGAATAAGTGGAATACGGCCCTGATCGGTTTGATGACCTATTATCGCGAAGCGGTCATCCACACCAATGAACTTCTTGATGCACTGGTCAAGGCGGAAAATAAGATTCAAACCCGAGTAAAGATTGGGCTGAACTCGAAGATGCCGTCACGTTTCCCTCCGGTGGTATTCTATACACCTAAGGTTTGGCTTTCGTCGTGCGAGGCTACGTGATATTCTCACCGTGAGTTGACAGGAATTGGGCGGCCTTGGGATGTTGTCGATGGGGCACGTACTCATCCCCCAGAGCGACCTTCGCTGGTCAAAACAGACTGATATAGAAGGTACGGGGTTACACTTTTCGGACCTATGGATTATTGATTACTAACGTTTACCTCAAAGTGACGCATTTTCGTGCGGGCATGACGCATGATGAGGGCGAGCTCATTCCCAACTTGTATCGCTACTTACAGCCATGGGAAGCCGAGTTCCTCGACTCTGCGCGTGTTTGGTCAGAATACTCGATGAAGCGCAAGGAGGCGAACGCTCAAAATCGTCGCTTGACGTTGGAAGACCTGGAGGATAGCTGGGACCGCGGCATCCCTCGCATCAACACACTCTTCCAGAAGGATCGCCACACGTAAGTAGTATCCACCATGTTGTCGTGTTAGTATTCATGTTTCGTGTTAGTTTGGCCTATGATCGTGGCTGGCGTGTGCGAACGGACTGGAAGCAATATCAGCTTCTCAAACAGTGAGTTTTCCTGGTTTTCAATTCTTGTCGTTGATTTAACGTGGCTCGATAGCAATCCATTCTGGTGGACATCTCAGCGTCACGATGGCAAGCTGTGGCAGTTGAATAATTATCGTGTCGATGTCATCGCTGCCCTAGGAGGCGTGGAAGGTATCCTTGAACACACGCTTTTCAAGGGTACATACTTCCCCACGTGGGAAGGTCTATTCTGGGAGAAGGCGTCCGGTTTCGAGGAATCGATGCGATACAAGAAGCTCACGAATGCCCAGCGCTCTGGTCTTAATCAAATCCCCAACCGTCGTTTCACGCTCTGGTGGAGTCCAACTATCAATCGTGCAAATGTCTATGTCGGCTTCCAGGTGCAACTGGATTTGACGGGTATCTTCATGTACGACCATGTCATCTATGGCCGACGATTCTGGTCATGCTGATGTCGGCTTTCACAGGCACGGCAAAATCCCGACGCTGAAGATTAGTCTGATCCAGATCTTCCGTGCCCATTTGTGGCAGAAGAGTAAGTTATTCACTTCTCGCATTTGATCGTCGCATCTCATACCCTGTTTTAGTTCACGAGAGTGTTGTCATGGATCTGGTGAGTGGAGAGCTTGGCTGTCGAGCCGCGAATTTATGAACTGTGTGACTTTTAGTGTCAAGTCTTCGACCAGGAGCTTGAACCGCTTCAGATCGAAACCGTGCAGAAGGAGACTATCCATCCTCGTAAGAGTTACAAGATGAACTCGTCTTGCGCGGACATCCTCTTGTTCTCCGCATACAAGGTAAAACTATAGACGGCTTGTCAAATTTCCAGCTCTGATTCATCGGTTCACAGTGGAATATCGCACGACCATCGCTCGTCACTGACGTATGTTTATTCCGTTATCGCGACTGCTACTTAACTTATCCGCGGTCCTTTAGAACAAAGACCAGATGGATGGCACCACCAGCAACAAATTCTGGATTGACGTTCAACTACGATGGGGCGACTTTGATAGCCACGACATAGAGCGGTACACGCGAGCCAAATTCTTGGACTACGTAGGTTCGATGTCTTTAGCACAGAACATGTGTGCTGATATCCCCGGTTCTGCCAGGTCTCGGACTCGATGAGCATTTACCCTTCTCCAACCGGTCTCATGATTGGCATGGACTTGGCTTATAACCTGTGGTCGGCCTTCGGAAACTGGTTCCCTGGTCTCAAGCCCCTCATCCAACAGGCTATGGCCAAGGTTTTGAAAGCAAACCCCGCATGCCATGTACTTCGTGAACGTATCAGAAAGGGTCTCCAGTTGTATTCGTCAGAGCCTACTGAACCCTACCTCAACAGCCAGGTCAGTTTTTTAGCCTTCCCTCTTTCTCTCTACTGACGCAAGGTCATATAGAATTTCTCGGAGCTCTTCTCTAATCAGATCATTTGTCTGTCATTTCCTTATATCTCTTCCTGTGAGTCCTGATGTCCGAGCACAGGGTTTGTTGACGATACGAATGTCTATCGCGTCACGATGTAAGCCTAGTCTTTGAATTGCTTTTTTACCTTGTCCTAATCTTTCCTCATAGCCACAAGACATTCGAAGGCAACTTGACGACCAAACCGATCAGTAAGCGGATTTTTTTGCTAAATCCAGCTAGCGAGTGACGAAAATTACGTTAGACGGCGCTATTTTCATTTTCAATCCCAGGTCTGGACAATTGTTCCTCAAAATCATCCACACAAGCGTGTGGGCTGGTCAGAAGCGTCTTGGGCAACTGGCTAAATGGAAAACAGCCGAAGAAGTGGCAGCATTAGTCCGCTCGTTGCCCGTCGAAGAGCAACCGAAACAAGTGATTGTCACCCGGAAGGGCATGTTGGGTATGTGTATATATTATCCGACGTGGAGTCGTCGTTGATTTGACATCTACTAGACCCTCTTGAGGTTCACTTGCTTGACTTTCCGAATATTGTCATCAAGGGAAGCGAGTTGCAACTCCCCTTCCAGGCCTGTATGAAAATGGAGAAATTCGGTGACCTTATTTTGGTGCGGTTGAATTCACGACTCGGCGTTTCCTGTCTAACCAATCTATCTCACTAGCGTGCGACTCAACCTCAGATGGTTCTCTTTAGTCTCTATGGTGAGTACAGTATAGAGCACCATATGATCTCCTTACTGAATTTAATCTATGCAGACGATTGGTTGAAGACAATCTCGAGCTATACTGCGTTCTCTCGCGTCATTCTCCTTCTGCGTGGGCTGCATGTCAACAACGAAAAGGCGAAAATCATCCTTCACCCGGACAAAAATACTACCACCGAGCCCCACTTCGTCTGGCCGACACTGTCTGATGAAGAATGGATTAAGGTCGAACTCGCGATGAAGGATTTGATTCTCGCCGTGAGTTTTACAAACTTCGTTATGTTCCGGGGACATAGTATTCACTTGACATGTAGGACTTTGGCAAACGGAATAGTGTCAATATTGCTTCTTTGACCTCCAGCGAAATCCGAGATATCATCCTCGGCCAAGAAATTGTTGCGCCGTCGGTGCAGCGTCAGCAGATGGCCGAACTGGAAAAGAGTAATGAGGCACAGGCACAAGTCACTGCCGTGCAGACGTAAGTCTCCCAACATTACGTTTCCAACACGTGAACTAACGTCCAATTTAGTCAAACCACAAATATCCATGGCGATACTATTCAGACTATCACAAGTGAGTAGTTATGTTAAAGAGTCTAATGTCGATCTTATGTTTGTCCCTTACAGCCACAAATTACGAGCAGCAGGTGTTTAGCAGCAAGTCCGATTGGCGCGTGCGCGCAATTTCTGCGACACATCTTCCTCTTCGATTGCAGCATATCTATGTATCGAATGATGACGTGAAGGATGATGCCGCTTCGTTCACATACGTATTACCGAAGAACATCCTTCGCGCCTTTATCGCTGCTTCCGACCTCCGTACTCAGGTCGCTGCTTTCTTGTATGGTGTATCGCCTCCAGATAACAAACAAGTTAAGGAGATTAAGGTGCGACCTTGTAGAAGTATATTATTCTCAGCGAGTTAACAAGTCCCTGTAGGGCATTGCTTGGGCACCCCAACGGGGCAACAACAACTCGGTCGAGTTACCTTCCAAACTGCCAAAGGATGATTACCTTCTCAAAGATTTGGAGCCTCTCGGCTGGGTCAAGACACAGGCTCTGGAGCTACCTCATCTGTCCCCGAGCGATGTCGGCACGCAAGCAAAGATCATGGCTGACCACCCTGAATGGGGGTCATCGTCAATCTGTATCACTGCCGCATTCACGCCGGGCTCGGTGTCGCTTTCAGCTCACTCACTGACCGTCCCTGGATTCGAATGGGGTAGGAAGAACCAAGATACATCCCCTAATCCTCAGGTAAGAATTTCTTACTGTTGATCGAGTGATTCTCTAATTCTCGGTGCAGGGCTTCAACCCGAACATGTCGGAGCGCGTGCAGCTGCTCTTGTCTGATCGTATTTTAGGGATGACTCTAGTTCCCGAGGGTAGAGTGTGGAATTATGGCATTGGTCTCACTCAGCTTTGGTCCCCCAATATTCCTTACTCTATGACTCTTGACACTCCATTATTATTCTGGGCGGAGGAGCACAGACCCGCAGCATTCTTGACAGTAAGTTTTTTGGTTTGCTGTCTCCCGCTAGGCGTGTCTGACGCGTCCTTTTGCGGCAGTTTGCAAATCTTGAAGCGGGCGACGATTCGGCTGACGTTGAGAACAGCTTCCAGTGATTGTTGGGATTGTTATTACTCTGCATTGTCTGTCTATCATACTGTATATTTTGCCATATCAATTCTTTTTCCCGTCACTCTCGCAGTCTGTTAGATGTGAGGAAAAACATATGTTTCTCATCCTCTTTTTTCGCGACTCGTGACAGCACATGGCGCTCCTAGTGAATAAGAGAAAAATAGAGGGTGCGGAATGTTGTTCTAATGCTGTTCTTTGACGAGATGGACCCAGTGGAGTAGAAATGATTTGATGAAAGCAGTTTTCCCTGTCATTGCCTTCCATGGGAGACTAACACATATTATACTGTCCGAGTCGGGAATATACAAATACTACTACTGCCCGGATGTGAGATATGTCTCCGACTTTGCGGGTACGTCATAATGTGCTGTCATGTCCATGGTTGCCAGTCCCACATGAAGTCGTTCAACAAAACATCACCCTCAGGTGGGACTGCATCAGTAAACCTGCAAGAAACTTTTTTGAACTTGTACAAGCAAGAAAAGCTCGGAAAGTACCAAAAGTGCCAAAGCAACACGCCATGAGCTCCTTTTGGCAATATTGTCAAAAAGTAAAATAAATAAAAAAGGTCATAAAAGTTCCGAAATTAGGCCCATTTTGTGCTTACATCAGCATGTGTCAATGTTAACTTTTTTTACTTATTCACTTATTTACTTGCATAAGTCAAGAAGTCAAAAAGTTTACAGTATGCACAATTTACTGATGGCCTAAGAGAGTCAGGAATGAAATAGGCAAGGGTTAGAGAGCCTTTGGGATCATTGTGTTTGATACCACAGGATATATGATTGTACTAAGTATTAAAGATGAAAAGTAAAGTGTTAGTAAGGTAAAGAAAATAGTGAGAGCCCGTTCAGTGCAAAAAAAATCATGAAAGTGTGTTGCAATTTGTCATTGTTGCAAGGGCATGTGACAACGACATCATTTCACACTTTATTTTTTTGATTTATTTACCCAAACACCAAGTTGGCAAAAATAAAAAATCACCTTTTTCTCTGAGCTACTTCATGACAAAGCACTATAACACGTGAGCTGTGTGACTTGATATGCAAGGTCCTCATCTTGATTGGCTCAGGAGCTTGTTGGCCCAAATAAGTTTACTGATTATTATACATATATTGCCATCATGTACCTTCCCATCAAAAATGAGGTGTGCATTGAGAATACCTTTTTTCTGAGATGGAAAGACTCCAAAGGTTTAGTTAACTCACAGAAATACATTGTATAATTAAAGCCCACTGTATTGTTGTGTCCATACTGTGTCTAAATTTGTCCTGTCTACCCTATGAGCGCATGTCAGTCCTTTCAACATTGCACAAAATCACATGAGATGTTTGAAGTCCAACAACACCAACAAGTTGGTGCATCACATGTCCACCTAGGGATCTGCATGGGTTTTGTAACCTGTGTGGGTCACAAGCACAGGTAGGCACGGGTACGGGTATGGGTCCAATTTGTGTGACCCATGTACCCGTGCTGACCCACACCTACCCATGCCATGCTGACCCACATTGACCCGTCGTCACTATTCTACATATGGTACCTAGCCCTACATGTACAAACTGTACAGTTGAACTAATGTGTACACAAATGGAAAACGGCTACCAACACTCTGGCGAAACATGTCAGCGTCACACAAATCCAATGGTCAAACAGCCCTGAAACAGAAGGCATCAAAGGTCAACTCACCAAAGAAAAAGAAGCAAATTCAACCTACTGACAGGGACACCATTTCCATCACATCAACAGTGCCCAAAACACCCAGTCAAACTGCCAGCAATGTTGACATGAACAAGTCATCAGTTGTTCACATCAGCAGTGATTCCAGTGATGAAGATGCTGATGCTGAGCTAGGTATTTTGCCAATTATACCCTAAAATGTTCTACTCATTTAACTTCCATCAGAGCATTTGAAAAGAGATTGGAACGCACCTATTTATGCCTTCTTCCGACCTACACCAAGCATTGACCATGATAATGGGTGATGATTCCATGAATTTGCCTGTGCTGCAAAAGGTTGCAAAAAGAGTATTCACCGCTACTTAGACAAAAAAGACTCCAACTCAACAAGCAATTTATGAAAGCATGCAAAGCACTGCTGGGGAGCAGAAACGGTTGCAGCGGCCAACCAGACAAAGAACACGTCAGAGGCCTGTGCCTCTGTCATCAACCTAGTGATGAAAGATGGATCAATTACAGCTGTCTTCGATAGAGTTAAAAAGTCCAAAGTTACTTACTCACACTGACAGCACACCAAAACTGAAGTGAAGTTGGCTACCCCTCACAATAACAACGAATAAAAGGTGCACTAACACACTGCTGACAGAGCTGAGATCATTTGTTGGGTTTCCGAAAGCACCCGGCCCTTCGGAATTGTGAGCAACCATGGCTTTCAATCACTGATGAAAACAGGGTGGCCAGGGTATTACATACCATTACCTTCAACAGTAGCCCATGATGTTCGAATGGTGTTTGCATGCACATGCCGGAGGATTGCTAGGATGCTACAAGTAAGTAAAAGTTGTGAATCCTGAGCTTGATAGAGGACTTACCAGGGTTAAGGAGTATAATGGCGAACTGAACTTCGCAACGGACACATGGACATCCCCCAATCACAGGGCATTTGTCGCCCTTACAGTTCAC
>QFEZ01000289.1:45969-68413 GCA_003316425.1 Russula lepida | reverse complement strand
GCCTATTTTTTATCCCCCTACATTTTTTTTCATTTGAACCCTAAACTTACTACTTTATCAATTTTCGAATATCGAACCCGCTTTGAGGCCGACGGCTGCGTCTAACACCTTAGACCCATGGGGAATTATCTCTAGTCCCTGATCCCCAGACTGTAACTACACTGCACACAGAGTTGCGATGATGCCTCAACTTGAGACGAAGGGTGCGCAGCGAGGATGAAAACATATCAGAAGGCTTTGAAGTGCGATGATGAATCTGTCCACAATAGACATGGCGTTGTCCACACCTGGCTCTGCAAGAACGACCGAATGTGGAATCGGCCGACCTTTATTCCAAAGCTGGTGCTCGCGCGGTCGGTGAGCGGATTTGGTAAAGAACGTGTAACATGTTAGAGTGAGTGATGGATGGGTCATGGGGTCTTGACTTGGCTGTCAATCAATACAAAGATGGCCTTATCGGTCCCTGTTGGCCCTGGTTTCGGAGATTCAAAGCCCCCGCTCACGGATGAGAACGAAAACGAAAACGGGCGTGCGCTAAGTGATGATGAACGGGCGTATCGACCACATGTCTATAAGCATTACGATAATCTAAGAGAACGAGTCGGGCCCTACTCCAGCGGCTACTTGAAAGCGATCCATCGTGAAAGGTATCCTATCTTATCCGGGACAAGAGAACAACCGGGTCAGCTTTAGTTGAATCCGAAAGCTGACAGAACTATGAAACGTGCAATTTCTTGTACGCCCCGAAAGGTCCTACAGTCCCCTTCGGTCCACCCTTCATGACGCTCCCTTCCCGCACGGCCGACAGAACACTCCGCCGGCCTTCATCTTGTGATGGTGGCAAGGCCAGACGCAGGTTCGTATCCTCCTCGCCACCGGGCACACCAAGTAGAGTCCGCAATATGGCATTCTCGCGCTCTAGCCGCGCAAGCTCGCATTCACGCTCGAGCGCCTCGTCTGCCGCATCCGGATCACCATCCTCCGTCTCTCCATTGTATGCGCGGAGCGCGCTGCGCAAGAGCGCAGAGATACGCATGAGAGAAACCGAGTAGTCTATCTGTACGCCTAGCTGCGCGGATTGGGCCTCAGTATCGCGTTCGAGGATGCGTGATTCGTAATCGCGAATGCGGGTGAGTTCTTGACTTTGGATCTCGTGCTAGCAAGGAGGGAAAGGGATCAGGACACGCGTATGCCCCTCCACTGTGCAAAGACAAGAAACACACCGCGCGTTGTCGGAAAAGACCCATGACGGTTTCCAGTGTCGTTTCATACTCCCTTATCAACGCGTTTAGCTGTTTGTTATCGTACTGCAGAGCCTGATTTTCCGCCATCATGGCGGAGTTCATGCGCTCTAATTCTGCGTCATACTCCTCTGGAGAAGTCAGTCCAACTATACGAAATTGCGTACACCTCCGCGCAAACCTTTCTTCATATCCATATTATATCTAACATTGCCCTCATGAGCAATAGCACAAACGAAATGAAATATTTCATGTTTACAAACCGTCGTAACACAAAGCCCGTTTGCGAGTGTATTGCTTGGGACTACTTCTCCTCGTCACGAAGAGCAGATGAAAAGAGTGGCAGTACAGACCTTGATCCCACTCGCCTGAGCATGTAATTGAGCACTATATGTCCGATGGCTGTTCGTTTCCTCCATAAGTTCCGAGAGAACCGTAAATAGCCGCGCTACATCTGTCTCTCCGGTTGCGCCGTCAACGATGACCATCTTGACCAAGGAATGAAAGCACTGTTCGTTTGGTGTGCGTTGGAATTGGCGAAGACGTATTTCGGCTACACGTGCTTGCCAAGGACGCGGAGCAAGAAACCCTAACCCAGGGAGCCTTGAAATGGCCTGCAATCGGTGCAAGGAAACATCCTCAGACCCGTTCAACTTTCTGCTTTCCTGCTCAGAATGTGGGAAGAACTGGCACCATCGTGCGCGATTGACTGACAAATTCGCTAAATCCATCTGATCATTTAACCATCTCCGGGTCACAGGTTGTCATATTCCGCCATTGGCCGATGCAGAACTCATCGCCCTCATACGCGCCACGAATGAAAATGATGTGGACAACGGACTGTCCTCGTGGATCGGTAGGTGTTGCAAAAAGAAGCGAGTACGAGTAGAGGCAACACCGGAGGTTGGTATCCTTTGATCGCACCCTTCCTGGTGTATAATTAACCGTTCAAAATGTCCAAAGGTCCCCATTGGCTCAGCTCCTTCTGTTGACACACGGCAACCTCGATTACTTTCTGTATCCACTGACCCAGAAATAGTTGAATGTGGGGTTGCGCCGCAAAAGGTAGCTCCTTTGCACGGCCCAAATTTGAAGCAGCAGAAAATCCCGTGGAATGGAGTGGCAGTACCTCCGAAACCTGGTGACGGGGGTGTTGACGGCGATGTTGACTTCCATAATCCCGTGCACGGCGGAGGATCTCAAACAGCCTCAGTTCACCCATCCGTGCAGCATGTAGGTGTTCGTGGTAGCACCGTACTTGTACTACCAGATACCGTGACGGCCACATCATCCCGCTCAATACCATCTCCTCCCTTCTCAACTGCGGGACTCGCTCCGCCATCATTCGATAATCGACCAACGTCCTTTGTGCCCTATGCGCGTGTGCCACACGTCCGCGAGAGCTCTGCGGTACTTTGCTGGTTTTCATTTTTTGTCAACTTGCGCATAGACACTGATCCATGGCTTTCTTTATTGCAGGCGCTCGCACGGGAATCGGGATCGTCGCGACCGCCAGGTCAACTAGCCGAGGCCACTCATGCTCCTCAGGCATCTTCCCAGTTATCCAAGCGCCCATCCTCCCTTGGAAGTGCCAGCCATGCGTCCACAAAATCGGCGTCTATGAACGTCGACCCGCCGACCTCGGATCTCCGTGCCCTGTCGCTCAACCGGGCCATTGGAGCAAGCACGGCCGCGGCCCCTTCACAATTGTTACTTCACCGTACGACAGAATCTAGACCCCCTTCTCCTCCGCCAGCAACCCCACCTCTCCCCCTCCCTCCAGTCAAATCGGAAGACGATGAGATGGACGATTTGTATGGACCAACCTGCGCACCACCGCCGCGCAGACCTCAGCGCCGGCGATCTCTTTCTCCACAGTTACCAACAGGGTCAGAGCCGCGTGTGCTACCGGCGCTGGCGGCTAAGGACCCATATGTTCTTGCGGTGTTGGAGCGACAGGAACTGCGTGAAGCTGCGCGCCCGCGTCAGGGCAGGCGTAAGTCGCGACCTGTGCTCGGTGCGGGCAAGAAGCGCGCAGGGTTTGTCTTGGTTGAGGATCCGACTGCCGGACGGGCAAACTAGAAATCATCTCAGCGGGCTAGCTCGGGCGAGTAGAGAGAGCTGGCCCTGTATTGATAGCCGGGCTATAACTTATGAGCCATTTGTTTTTCTCTGATTGCTTCCTTCTGTGTCGTTCAGTGTCTCCCTCGTACAATGACCTTATCTCGTCTATCTACATAGGACGCACCCGGGCATATGCGCATGTCCTAACGACACGTGTCATTATGACATGCGCATACGCCTGGGTGCGTCCTACAGAATGACCTGTGCCGATCCTCGGCGAGGGTGATGGCATCGTAGGCTCGGGGCCTCACTTTAGACGTCGACACATTCCAACCAGGGCTTACAATATTGATGTCCAGTCCAGTCCAGTAGTGAGTCGGGACCACCTTTCCCGTGTTCGAACAGACAAGGAATGGAGAATGACATCCGAAGGAAGGCTTGTGATTCACTCTCGTGAAATAGGGAAATCACAAGCTCGCCACGCTGTCATGGACCAATAACGAAATATCCACTCCTTTGTGACATCCATCAGCATGATGCGGCGGTGCTGTGATGAAGGGCCTCGGGGCAACACCGTCACCGCTCGGACGCTCACCTAGCTTGATACGGTATGCTTCATTTCTGCATATCACCTAAAAATGCCTTCGGTTGATATTCTATTTCATCCTCGACCTGCACAACCCCCAAATTCTCTCTGCCATCGCTTAGCCTGCCTTTCGATTGATTTGCTGCACAGCTGGACTCCTGCCGGAAGTCCTGAGACCATCTCGAACATTTTTCGAAATCAGGCACAAACTTTTAGTAAATTTCGTAAAGGCGATGAGACATTGATGAAATGGATGGTTCCGACAATTCATATACGGTATTGTGTACATTTTCAGACATGCTTGGCTTGAAGAATGGATCGAACTGGTATGCAATTGAACTTCTCTCATCTACACATGACGCTCTCTGACGTGTCCGGTTCGCAGCCATTCTCACTTGCAAAATCGATTTTTACCGGGATCGGTGTTCCCCTCGGTGTATGCTTTTTATTTATTTTTACCTCAGTCTCTTATCGCGGTTTCACATGATTTCTGATTCTTAGTCTGTGAGGGATGTTGCGGCGAGCCATGATACACTCATCCACCTGTTCGAGTGCATTCACCTCTTCCTCCGACGTCTGAAGAGTTATACTGGGACGCCATTGACGAACGAATCGATGGACTTACTCGGAAAGATCATAGCGCAGCTAATTTCGATTCTTGCACTCTCGATCAAGGCGATGACGGACAGAAGAATCAGTGAATTTATTCAATCATTATGTTTCTTTTTGGCTGACTATGGCTCAGAAAAGATTCAGAAGAGGCTGATGGGAGGGAAAGACGTCGAGGATGCGCTCTTACGGTTAGGTACGCTTACAAAGGAGGAGTGTTTCATGGTGATGGCTGATACGATTATGGCGGCGCGAAGGATTGAGACCGGAAAGGGGTCGAACAAATGTGATGCCGAGGCCATGATGAAAGGCGGAAGATGCGAGGCAGAAGACGAGGATCAACGAGGAGGGCGAGGAAGAGGACACGAGGATTGAAGAGGTAGAAAGCCGATGATATTCTGAAGCACGTTTAAATACTGAGAACGACGAGCAAATAGACAATATAAATATATGACGCCTTTTTGGGAAAGGCTGGAGTCGGGAAATGGTGAGTGCGATTGAAGCGCTTGTCCAGAAGGTGGGCGTCGGACTTGGAGCGATTGAAGGAGGCTGGAACAGGAGAGAAGGGTGAAGTGAAAAGAGGAAAAGAGGAAATACTTTGCAACGCATGGAATGGAGGTTACACATCAACTTGACGGCGTCGTCCACGATGTCGGTGGCAACGTTCGATCAACCAAGGTGCTCACCGAACAAGTCGATGACAATTTGAAAGCGGCCAAAGCACTCACAGGCTGCGCTCTCACGGTGCTGCGCCAGAGAACGTGCTCGTCGTTGGCAACAGCCTCGGCACGGCTGTGGCAGTACAGCTTGTAAGCGCCCCCGAGACTGAAGAACAGCTAGCAGAAATGCTGAACAGCATGAGAAGGAGGTACTGGAGGAGGGTAGTCGCAAGAGCCCGGGTCGTGTTACTCGCACCGTTTAGTAATGTCGAGGCGCTGCTTGACACGTACTACATCGCTGGGTTGGTGCCGCTCTTTGCCCCGATCCGGACTTTATGACAGACTTCGTTAAGCGCTTTATCGATTCGATACGCTCACCAATATCGTGGTACGTGCCTTATCCTCCTCCAGTCAAAGTCGGGACGTTCTGATCTGTTTTCTACAGGAATTGAAAAAGCCCGTGTTGATAGTGCATGCGGAAAACGATTGGGATATTGCACTCACAGACACTCTTTGACGCCTTCTTGGGCCAACACCTACCGCCTGCCACACCTTGCAACAGCGATGGCGGGCGAATCGGACGAAAGGATGGGAAAGGTGATCGACTGTTGAAAGAGGAGGGCGCTACGACGAGATCTGGTGGTGGCTAGCGAGATCCCGCGTCTAGCGGGTGGAAGTGTCTTCGAACAAGGATAGATCATCGGGGACAGGTAGGTGGCATTTCTCGGTACGCGATGGCCCGATGGGGCGGTCACTAGGGGTGTACAGGATACATGGCAGAAATGTTCAGGATGGAGGGGACTCGATACTTTTTTTATTATACCACGCAGATTCATTCATTTGGTCTGTTGGATAATGTGGGGCAAGCAGAATACTGTAGGCCGAGGCTAAAAAGGAAATCGACGCCAGCCAGTTTCGAACTGGCGCCCCTGAAGGGGAATAGATTTCTAATCTATTGCGTCACTAACCACTTAGCTAGTTGTCTGGTGGGATTAAATGAAAGGTACTGCATATACTCGCTTTTCTCTTTTCCCATAATATGCTGAGGCAAGCAGATTTGTGGTTGTGTTGGTGAACTCAGAGTGGAGTGTCAGAGCATCATTGGAGAACCTGTGTGATATCAATGGACAGACACAATAGCACCATCGTGCGTTAGCAACATTCTTAGTATACCAGTAGACTTGAATCTAGAGCCTCACGATCACTGGAAGAAGAATGGATCCCTATTGGGTTCGCGGAATTCGTGCGCTTCGTGTGCTTCTCTAACCCTTTCTACCTATTTATTGGTTCATTCCCTGGTTTCGCAGCGGGTGCAAGAAAAAGCATTTTGTGGCGAGTAGTTTCTTGCCTGTTCCTATGATAAAGAATTGATTCAATTGACTTTTTGATTAGCTCTGGAATTATTGAAGACTGTGCAGCCAGGTCGGCATTGATCGCCTACTATTACTTTGACTTCTCTATAACTTGTACATCTCATGTCATGACGGCTCCGAACAGCGCAGAGGTCCCGCCCTTGAAAGATGTCTAAAACTCATGCTCGAACTCCCAGGACAACTTCCCACCTTTCTTATCGTGGATGCTCTAGATGAGTGTCTGAATTCCTCTGGAACGCCATCTCCCCGTGAAGAGATGCTGGACTTTTTGGAGGATCTGCTTGGGTGGAGCCATTTGACCAGTCGCCCTGCACGAGACATGATGCAGATGGCCCTTAACCCTTGACATGTGCATCCCGTCGCGTATCCCTTCACGAGGAAGACGGCCAAAGGGAGGATATTCAAAGCTATGTCCGTTCATTTCTTCGAAAGGACAGAGCGATGCGGAGGTGGAAAGAAGAGGACAGGGAACTTGTGAGTACAATGCTCTCAGAACGAGCAGGGGGAATGTGATTGCTCATAAATGTCCTGGACAGGTTCCGACGGGTGTTTTGCCAGCTAGACACCCTGCGTCGGTGTATGCCTTCGAGTATTCGCAAAAGGCTCTAATCGAACTGCCCACCACATTGGATGAGACGTACAAGCGGGCTCTACAAGGGATCCCTAAAGAGAAGCGGCGACATGCACATCGCCTTTTCCCGGAGTCCAGTGCTTGGTTGTCGCTATTCGACCGCTTCGTGTTGAGGAGCTGGCAGAATCATTCTTAATCGAGTTTGGCCAAGACGCGAGGCCTAACCTCAAGGAAGGCTGGCGACCTGAAAACGCTGAAGATGCCGTGCTTTCTACATGTTCCACTTTAGTCACTATTATCGAGGACAAGTGTTCAAAAATTGTTCAGTTCTCTCATTTTTCAGTCAAGGAATACTTGACTTCTGATGGCCTTCGGACTTCCAAGATTGGAAACACCCGACACTACCACATCCCATCCATGCCGTTCATACAGTTCTCACACGAGCATGCCTCACAGCCCTGTTGCAAACGGATGAAAAGGTGGAAAGGAAGTGCCTGGAGGCGTTTCCTCTGGCATTTTATGCCGCCCAACATCGGGTCGACCACGCCAAGTATGAGGACGTAGTGTCGCGATTTCAAGGTCCCATTGAAGAGGTATTCAACCCAGGCAAACCATATTTTGCGGCATGGACTTGGATACACGACATTGATTCTTCGTGTCTGAGGAGACATCAATGCTCTCAAAGAAGAATGGCCGACGCAGCCAGAGGCAACTGCGTTGTACTATGTTGTGCTATGTGGATTCAGTGTGGTGGCAAACTACCTTATCATCACGCACGGAGAAGATGTCAATGCCAAGTGTGGTCATCACGGAACTCCTTTACATCAGCATCGTACGAGGGACACCTCGATGCTGCACGTGTATTACTTACTCGTGGGGCTGGCGTGAATGCAACCAACAAACTCAAGAGAACTCCCCTGTGCTCGGCTTATTTCGGTAGACATATGGATGTAATACGGCTGTTGCAAGAGCGTGGAGTAGATGCATACGTGCACCTCGGACTTATTTTGCATGACGCTTCGTATCTCATGGACGAATTGACGTCATTTATCTGCTTCTACAGCACAACATCGACGTGAATGCCACAAATCAATTAAAGAATGGGGCTGCGGGGCATTACACTTGGCATCTATGAGGGGACAAGCGAAGATCGCCCAGCCGCTCCTGGGGCACGGGGCTGACGTCAATGCACAAGGCCGCAACCACTACACTCGCTTACATTACGCGCACCGGCAGATGGCCATCTCAGGGTTGTGCAAGTACTACTTGGACGGGGCGGACATGCACATGCGGGGAGGAGACGATTTGACCCCATTCCAGGTGGCTACATCGGATAGACATGTCAAGATTGCGCGGTTGTTGTTGGAGCATGGTGTAGAGAAAGAATATAAGAGGGTGACTGTAGTGGAACACGATGTACTATGCGACGCGACTATTTATCGGCACAGCGGCCCGGTCCTGTCAGCACGTCCTTCGTCCTCCGTTCGTCCCGGGCCCCTCTACTTTTATCACGCTACTTATTTCACCTGAAGCATATATGATCTTTCGGCCTTTTTAAGTGGGTCTATGATCCTCCTTACCCACTGCTAGAGCTTCGCTTATCACTGTGACTTCGTGCTCGGTAGGTTTGAAGCCCCTATTGATACTGGCCTCATGGCTAGCGTCCTGGGAAATGGTCGCACGGAGCTTGTATCAATGATTCGATGGCCTGAACCTCATGATTCTTCCCTATACCCAATGCCCAATGCTAGCGTGTCGAGATGCCAGTGGAGCTTAGCTTTTTGCTCGTTGGGCCACTCTTCTCTCCGGGTGGTTCCAATAAATATCTCTAGTGGACAGGAGGTTGGACAGAAAAATGCATGTCGCAATGCGACATCACGCCGACATGTTGCGCAAAGAGCGATCATCACAGCCGACCTCCGAGTCGCCTCTTGCGATATTCTCCTCAGTCGTCGGATATGCATGGCTGGACTCATGTCTCTCATCTCTCATGTAACCAACACCAACAGCTTTCCTCGGCTCAGAGATTTCGCTTTTCGCTTCTCCTGTTCTTATCACGAACCTAGCCCCTGTCTGCAGCAGTCTAGGTGTTGTATAAAGTCGAGACCGGCCCGGAGCCGCCTGGGAAGCGCGACTCGATCCGATCCGGACTAGCGCCTCTTTGGACTGGACCGCCGCCGACCCTAGGACCCACCGGCTACGGTGTGCACAGCCGCTCTCGGGGGCGCGGGAGTCACAGCACATCTGTCTGTATATAAGGGTTTGGTTGAACCCTAATGAATGGTAGAATCAGCACTTGCGCAGTAACAGTTACATGTCTGAACAAAGCACAAACTCAGGTGAGCTTGACGGTCGTCCTCTGCTTTGCGTGTTCGTGTTAGGCTGACTGCGCTTTTGTTTACAGTAAGGCCATCAACGTCAATTTTGGATCAGTGGAAAAGACTGAGAAGTGAGCGTCCGAAAGGAGGGAAGACTGGCGGCGGCGCTGCGTCAGGGCCTACGTATACGGCCCAAAATCAGTCACCATCCTCCCAGCCGGCGAAGCAGCACGGACATACGCGCACACAGTCGCCCCAGCATGCCTCGAATTACAATTCGCAGTGGACAGGGTATGGTGATTTGGAGCCTTCTGGATGTCCTCCCTGGTTTCTTGGATAATAAGTAAGTTTTGACGTTTGTCTATCATCAACCTGCCCTTGCCTAACCACGACTTCGTCTCGTCTAGCCCTTGAGGACCCTCGTGCATAAACCCCAGGACGACAATGACTTGAGGCGTACCCCTATATCATGAATCTTGAGTAATTATCCAGAGTTTTTACGTGCTGTGTATGATAATCAACCTCGGAGGTTTCCTGCGGCTAGCTAGACGTCAATGAGGATTTGGAGTTCCATTCTACAGAGGCTTTGATGCTGATGGGACAAGACAAGCCTCGTACGATACTGAGACCGAATCTACCATCGGGTATTGGAGCATGAGAATCCTATGGTCTCGATCAGAAACAAGATGCACGCCGTAATGTGTGATGAAGGCAGAGCTTCTGCATCACGAAGGACGTGAGCCGAGCAACCGCAAGATATTGATGTTATATGCACGGTCAACATCAAACTCTGAGTGCTGTGCAACTCAGAATAGGCGGCGTCGGCATCGTGCGTAACTAACTAGCTGTTCATCGTAAGGACAGAAGCGTGATTAAGACTGGCGGGTATCGCAAAAGGAAAAGTTTGTGATACTATACAAATCCGTGGAGGCGTGCGTGATCGTGCGTGATGATAAATAGACATGCGAATAATAATGCTATACACGATGAATAATGAGTTTAGTCGTATATTGGTAGCGGCAGCATTCTGTCGGTGTTGAACAAAAAGTTGTTCGCGACGTCTTCGCTTTCCAAGAATCGGGTTGGATAGATGACTGTCAATTATAATAGGTGTGTCAGAGTGTCCGCAGAGTAGCTGAATATTAGGATAGGACTTCGAGGGCTGACCTAAATGGCCGCATAACTCATCCAGCAACGCCTCCATCTCTTCCCTTTCTTGTTTCGTGAAAGGTGGTGGTTCGCCCCTCGTCTTCTTTCCCTTGTCATGAGAAGCGGAACCGTTGGTTTTCTCGGTAGGCATCCCGCATCCTGTTTTCTCGCGTGCTGACTGAGCAGTCGACTTCTCGGTGATGGACTTCTCGTGCTTGAAAGTACAGCCTCGGGCGTGTCCATTTGTCAGATGCGGCGGTGTTTCCTCGTGGGTCTTTACTGATTGAAGATTCGTCGATGCGTCCTCGCACCGTGGCTCCTGCTGCGGTCCTTGTTCATCTAATGTATGCTCCACCCTCCCTGTAGAAGGCACTCGCCCCAGGGGCTCAGGCAAGAGATCGCCTTCGAGCTAATAAAAAAACTTTCTTTCAACTATGGACAATCGGAACAGGAACGACTCGCGTACTGGTTTAAGCAAACGCTCGTGATATGCGACGTAATCCTTGTAATGTTTCCATGTGGTAACGAGGTCGTCTGGCACAACACGGAAAACGCGACGGAAGATCTCAGTCTGAAGTGTACATTTGTCAATTGGTTGAGGTATTAATGCCAAGGAGTCCATAAACACTTACATTATGCACCGCACTCGCGATCCAAATATCCTCCCAGAATTCGTCACAAAGTGGGTCTTCGAAACTATCAGCATCAAACTTGGGCTTCTGAGTCGGAACTGTCCGCAGTGATTGTCCCAATTTAACATTCGGATACTTTCGCATCAGGTGGCGCACTCGTTGCGCCTTTTGTCCGTCCACATCATTGTCGTTCTTCCCCATCCGCGCATGGGAAGGTTGGCCGTACGTCTTCGACGCCAAAGATGCGTCCGTGGGCAAGTGTCCGTTCTCAACTTTTGTGGCAACCGAGGCACTTCCGCCCTTTTCCTGTTCTTCCCCTTCAACGTTTTCCTCGATGATCGTCCCGTTTGCGCGTCCAGTGGGTATCTGATGTTCCATTTTAACATTCTCTTCGAGAGTGGGGGCTAGAGCGTGGACAGGATAAGGCGGTTTTCTGCCGTCATGAGTCGAAGTGATCCCTCCTTGTAAGACAGGGTCCCGCATCGCCCTCTTAAGCCCGGTTTTGCTGAGATCTTGGTCGACGTCCTCGAGGCCGCGGATGACTGCGCAGTTCTAATCAGAAGATGATAATTGAAACACAGAATGCCAGATATTACCCTGGTGCACTGCATCCCGCACCCTGTCTTTGGCTCTCTCTGCACGGTGGCGCTTCTCAGTGACAGATCCCCGCCCACGCTTCTGTTCAGCCCTAGGGTCCCATATATTTGTCACATGTCCCCCCTCTGCAAGGTTTTGTGTTCGTGTATCCTCGTCATCGAGGGAATCGACATCGATGCCGATGTGTTCACGCATCAAACGAACACGGAGAGAGTGAGCAAACCGACCAACTTTGAAGGGCTTTCCGTCCATTTTTCTGCAAATACGCGTCAGATAAAGGCGATCGGCGTATCATGAGAATTGGTCAATACCCATCAACCATCTCGGTGTCACGAATCACGGCGGCTAGCTCTGAATCACGATCCCCGCACTGAGATCGTTCGTTAATGTTGGCGCTGCCAATAATGGCGAGACGGTCATCCACGATGCAGATCTTCCCATGGATATACACCTAGAGTCACCTCAGTACTGAACTTTCTGTAGCGTCCAATACACACGAACCAGTTCAGTGGTCAAAATATCACCGGGAAGCTTTGCCCAGGTGCGCAGCGAGAAAACAGAAAAATAGTCGTCGGGCTAAATAGCAGACAGATGTCAGACAATCGTTCTCAAGTTGATAGTAAGAAACGAACGTCGATACCCTCTCTGAGCAGACGCGAGAAAATAGAGTTCGGGCCACGGCTGATCGAGCGGTTCTGGCATTCTAGGATGATTCGGACCTGACAGTCAGCTTAACACGCCGTCCTCGTATAGCATAGATACAGTTAAGACTTGCCGCGCTGGCATCAGCATGATCGACAGGGAAGGGGAAGCCAGGGAGGAGTGGTATGACGAGGCAACACTTCCACTTTTTGCCCTCACGGTGTGCACGAATAATGCGATGGACAATCGCGTCGCCAATCTTGTTCCCAATAGGCACGTCGTCCACCGCCGTTCTATCTTATCCATTAACGCCAAGCCACAAGCACAAATAGGGGAGGGAAATGAGGCATACGACGTAATGAAGAACTGGTTTTCGATGTAAACAAAATGTTCGGAAAGTTGAATCGCTACACGACGGTCAGGCGTACTGGAATTTATAGGCGGAGTAGCGTACGTGCCTTTGAGATAAGCGTTCTGAATGGAGTGTTCTACCGTGTCCGATGTACCAAGAGACCAGGAACCTGCGGATCGACAGATTTGTAGTTCACAGGTTCCCGTCAAACCAAGCTGCGTAAGTTCCCCGGGCTTGAATTCGGATGGTGGGATGAGGAAGGGCATCACGCGCGAATGATTCTTAGAAGCGCATTTAACTGGATTGAAACCTAGCAATCGTCATTTCACGTACTTTGATTCTGAGTAGGTAGTTCCACCTGATAGCGTTTGAGCATGGTATAAATTTTGCTACTAATCCAGCTCACCTCTGGACAAAATGACGACCGAGGTCTCGAGCTGGCTGGCCAACAATTTGGAGGCCGACGTCGTGCCTGCATCAATCAAGTCAGAAGTTGATTTGAGCCCGTACACCCCATGAAAAAACGCTACCAGGGCATACGCGGAGTCCTTGTCCGGTCGTGCATATCCTCTTCAGGCTTTGTGAGCGTGTGGAAGTCCATGATCCGGGGGTTACTATAATCTTTCCCTAATATGTCATCAACGCTTGTTCGTACTGGGATTATTGGAGTTCAGTATTACCTGGCCAAATTGGTTCCTCGCCTTCCTCAGGATCATCGACGAGGGCATGTTGGGGGGTATCCCATCTGGACGTAGTCAGCCACAACCAACTGACGAGCCAGGAGTAACACACCTCCCAAAACAGAGGTCGAGGCCGCCCATAAACGCAATTGTCGAGTCAATGACGCACAGCTTTTCATGCTTCAGCACCACATGAGCACAACTTGGTCTTGAGCAAGTACACTTCAACTTACATGAGCCCAATAGAACGTGCCAGTCGGAAAATGCGATGGTGAGCGCTGGACCATGATATTTGGGTGCAGCGTTGTCAGTCGCTGTTTGGTGTAGCTGCGTCAAATCAACATGATGAAAGCTCGCCGTAGGACAATGAAAATCCGTACTTGCTGTCTGTAGGTGTTGTACGGCTCGATACCTCTTGGCTGTGCGTCCTCAACCAACGCACGGCAATATGATGAGAATAATGGACGTACTAGAGAATGATGAATATCTTGACGCCATCTTTGGCCTTCTTCTCCAATAAATTGTCAAGGCGATACTTCGGCAAACCGGGCCTACGCAAGTTAAGCTCTATTCCATATCAGCTCAACCCCGGCAACAACGTGACATTGTTAAGCTAACACCAACCAGGCGAGAGCCACCAATCATGGATATAAATAGTATCTTTCGCAAGCTGGATCGCACGTGATAGATTCCAGAAGTAGTCTCGCTGCAAAGAATGAAAGAATGAATCCGGTGTTGCACTACCAGGACAAGGGACTCACGCCGTCCACAAGCCAATGCGCCGAGACATTCATCCGGATCGGAGCAAAGCTGTCGAATCGATTACTCCTAACAAAATGCGATGTCGCCGCGGCCTTCTCGAGACCTGCTATCCACTGTAACATCTGACGCTATAAACCAAACCAGCCCCTTAGTGCTCCCCCCACAGGATGGTGCCGATGCGAGATCTCGCAGGCACAAGTGGCACACATACCTCACTTCGGGCAAATAACTTGAGCCGCATCTGCGAGTTCTCGACATAGAACGTGTGCTTCGACACCTCACGTGACGTACGCCGTGTCTTCTTCCGCTGAGCTACTTCATCTTCATGATGCGAGGCGTTCGTTTCATCTTCGTTTAGTGGGTCCGAGTTCGTCGATGGATCGAGAAGCGGCGTTGGTGGAGACGAGTCGGGGTCTAGCGAGTCTACCTCCGTGTCCGATCGGACATGTTGCTCCTGTTCGCCATCTGGTGTGCTGGATGGCACTGCATGCGACGGGTCGCGGTGAGGATGTAATATATGCGACACGCGGGATCGTATCGAGCCGAGGAGTGACTTGCGCTCCGCGTTCGGGCTGTCGACAGATCTGCGCACGACCGAACTCGTCGGATCTGGCTTCGCGGACAGGCTATCACGGATGGGATCACCGTGCAATAAGTTCAGCCCCTGGCGATAATACCGCGTCGGTCGCTTAATCTTGAAACTGGCGTCGAGCAGGAAGACATCCCATACAAGGAGTTCACCGGGCTCCTCAACTGCGATAAGGTATGATTCTCGGATCACACACCACTTCTGTTTCCTCTTCTGCGAACGACTAGCCGATTTTCGACCGAAGCCGGCACCCTTGTTGCCAGAGGCGACAATCCGGAGGTAACCTGCTTTATACTGCGCGCCACCGGATTGGGCGAGGCGGAGAGAGAGCGCGGAGATTTCCAAAAAGCCAGCGAGGCGATTTGACGTGGGGAGGAACATCTATACACAAATCAGGAAGGCAAGTAGATGCTCATGAGAAGATGCCTACCACCGCACGAATAAGATCGATGAGGTAGTTCTCGAGGGCTTCGCGCTGTAGGCGAGCGAAGTCGGCCCGGCTGACGTTGCTACCCCTCTCGCGGCTCTCCTTCTTGAGGAATTTAAAGTAGGGAATACCTGTGATTCTCCTTATAAGTTGTATATTGACACACTTAGGCCCAAAAACCTACTCGTTCGAGGAAACTCTGGAAGTTTCTCGATATTGCGGTTATATGCGTTCGAAACTGCACAATGTGCATGTAGCGACAAGAAGTCACGGAGCTGACGATAGATGACCCAACGGATGGCGCCGTTGGCATACTCGCATTCGATCCGGAATACCGAATGCGACCCATGAAGCGGATGGAGACTATCGCTGATGCGAATGCGGAGTCGATGCAGAAATACGGGTACTCGCCTCCGACCGCGCTCGTCGCGGTCAAACCAAAGGCGAAGAGTGAGGGCCGACAGCCCACCGACCGTCAATTCGTCCGTTATGGTCACTCCGCAGGGGGCAACGGCGGACGGAGGTGGTTCTTTCGAAGGTGATGAAATTACGCGTGGGAGGAGGGAACGAAGGCGATTCCAAGCCATAGAGGGAGATTTGCTCCATTGGGTCTGGGTCTGTGAATCCTGACGCTCCCATTCCCTGCCTCTCTCCTGTGTGGACATAGACCTCATTCGGGTGAGCCCGGAACCAGAACCAGAACCGGAACCCGAGGCAACAGCGGAACTGTGTCGACGAGACGACGGACCTCTGCTGGATTGCACATCATTTTTGTCCTTTTCCTTTCCCCAGTCAGCAGGAGTTTCCTCGCTGGGTGAGCCAGTGAGAGTGTCGGGAAACCAGCGGGACTTGATGCCATCCCAAAGATGGGTGTCCTTCCGCCTCCCACGCCTGTCTGCAGCCTCACGCTCGCGATCTTTTTGCTCTGGAAGATTGTCGAATGCACCACGGAAGTGGGTTTCGCGTGGGGTAAGGTCATATACGGGTGAATCGCCACGCATGCCATCATGTGTGAAAGCGCGTGGTCGTCTGGGTTGTTCCAAGATGGTATCATTATGATGATGGATGTAGTCATGAGATGAGAGCGAAGACGGAAGCGTGTGATTGTAAGAGAAGGATAGTGAGCGGGGAGGGCCACTACGGGCGGCCGGAGACAGGGAAGGACTAGCATAGCAGGAGTGGTGCGAAATGGGTAGAGATTTTGGTGTATGGTTGGGTCCCACCGAGTCAGTAACAACAGGATTCCTTAGCTTAATTGATGGCGGTCTTGGAGAGGTCAGAGGACCATCATCTTGAGCTGCATGGTTGTAAGCGGAACGATCTTCGTCCTGGGGATTATCATCCACGGTCTCGACAATGAAAGCCATAAAGCTTCAGATGCGAGTTGCGGGACTGGAACTGGAACCACGCGCACGCGCCCCGTACACGCGCCCCGTTTCGTCATCGGCTCACGCATTGGCGCCAATCCGATGTCCAAATTGGATGTCCGAATTGGATTTTGTACTTGTACTATTCGTGCTGTCCCTTTCTTCCTCCCTTTCGCTCTATCCCCGCTTGCTTGCTTTATAGACCGTTCAGCAGCTGCCACACTATTTCTAGAACTATGTTCCATCATTGTAACATCGCTTGGTTCCTTTCTAGCCGCGTTTTATTCGCTCCTAGATCTCGAGTAGCAAGCACACTTTTCGTCAACACGGTCCAGAACGGTCCTGAAAGTTCGGGTCTGCTATTGAACATATTGAACCCTCAAATGATGGCACCTCCCAGTGGCGTCCGTCTCGATCGAAATGACTTGAACACCCGTAGTCACCCGAGTGTCAATCCTCAAGTTCACTATGTGAGTTCGCTATGTGACATGCATCCACAGCCTCAAGTGGATGATGTGATTAGACAGGGTTTAACTGCAAAGGCAACATGGCCATCACTACGCAGCCTTGATGGTTTGCATGCTGCGGTGTTTCTCTGCAACCTAGATATGACTTCATCACTTTGGTACTCCGCCGAGAAGTCGCCGATGGCTTGCGAACCCAAATAAACAGCGTATCGCGTCCCGTATGCCCTTTCACACGAAACTGAAACCCTACCTGGACTTCCGATGACACTTCGTCCAGGTGAAAGCGACTGTGGAGTAGATGAACGCGCCACACTCGAGCAGAAATTGAGCACCACAGGCCTGGGCCTCTCCTTTTAAAGTATGACTCTTAGTAGGGCAAGCGATACTGACCCGTGCGAGGCCGCTCTGCTCCAGCAATACAGTCCACCCACTGGGTCTCCTATCTATCCCGAAGGCACATATCCAAGCTGTGCTGCATAAGCGGCACTAGAGATTCAAGTTTCCTCAGATTTCGAGAATCGGATAATAATACATTTCCCGGCGGTATCAGCCAAAAAGAATCTGCATAGAAGCCACTGCAGCAGTGGATCCATCTGCCCCGTGCCTCCATGCCTCGGGCGCACCGGATACGTACACAATAATGAAAATTATCCAGGGTCGGGTACGAGTGTAAAGATGTCCCCTAGGCAAACGTGCACCGGCAAATGGCTGATGACCGTTTATTTTCAGTTATGGCGTCACTGAAATCTTATTCAGAGGGAGGAAAAAGGGGTACGCGGTCGCATTACCTTGACTTTTCTGAATTGTCTAGACCACAGTGAGCTTCTTGACACGACCTTCGCGCCCATCTAACCCCGGGATAGTTTGTGCCGCGCGCGCCGCATATGGTGACTGATGTAGTACCGATGACGCGCTCTGTCGCCTTATGGAAGGCTGCGCTTAAGGACAATCAACACGTTGTAACAAGTATCATAAACTACAGTACACCAGTACATCAAAGAGAAGTCCTCTCCATTCCCCAGGATAATCAAGCGCCCATGTAGTTTTGCATCCCCATGGGGGAGACGAGGTACAAACTTCCATTGCAGATGTTTCAGTCGCATCCACGCGCGCAGTGCTTATCACGGGCATGGGCAGTTGAAACGGTGCGTCACGTGGTTCACCGATAAAAGGTAGTGATTGTGTGATCTCACCAGGTAAACCAGGGTCGAATAGAAGGTCGTGCCAGTCCGCTGCCCTTGGTTCGGGATTGGCCCTGGGTTCTTGATTAAAACATCCTTCAACTCTGCATTATTTGAATTGAGCAGAACCGCGCAAAAGAGGGGGATCACCCGGCCCGTCGTCCCGACTGTGAGCGGAAGCACGTGAAATCGGAGTATCCACATGTGGAATCGCCCCTCCACTCTACCCGACCCCGTCTGAGAACCCTACATTTACACCTTTTTTAGACCGTTACAAAGGATATAATAGGTAGGCCGAAGCAATTCAGATCAAAAAAAAAGAAGCGGATGCGCCTCGATTCGAGAAAAACGGAAGTAACGGAAAGAGCTTACGACAGTGACGACGCTCGTCATACCTTCGTCGACTGGCGAAAAAATAGCGGGTTCATTCACAGGTGACACAGTCCCGTGGGCGTCGGCGCCATCCCAGGGTATAGGAAGAGGACGTAGGGTTGTATCCGGTGGTGTCATGTCGCAACAGTCGAATCACAGCAATTTCCTGGGTTATTGAATTTGAAACAGGACATTAGCCCCAGGCCTCATGTAGTCGTGCCCTATCCCTACCCCAGCTCACCACCGTTATCCAGATCTATCCCTGACCCCGTGCGGGGTCTTCCGATGAGACGGAGCAGAACAGTACTCGCGTACAGTGACGGAACTTCATATCCGCGCATCACAAGCACATCTATGAAAGCCATGATAAAGGGTGATATATTCGCTGACGAACGAATAGTCGCCCCACGATCAATGGTACCAGTGTGGAGACTCTCAGTCTCAGCTGAGCGCGCTCAGGCTTACGCTCCCGCGGCGCATGACTATGCTCTGGATGAAATTAAGCGACAAGCGAGAACTGAGACGACTGATAAGTGCCATCCCATCGTTGAAAAAAATGGGAGTGGGGTCGTCGTACTAGAGCAAGATCCAGGGGTGTCTTCGAAAATGAAAAGAAGTCAGAGTATATTGACACGTTCATCATGCATCCACTATCATCATAGATGTGCTTCATTAAATTTGAGCTAGGTGTCACTGCTCTGAATTTCCCTCGCCTCGACCCACCTCGACTCGGGGCCGCTTGTCGGTTAGTATTAACGATCCCCCTGGTCTAGATCCTGTTGACGAACGGACGGAGTCCCGCACACACACGCATGCAACCACGCCCTTCAACTGAAGTTCATCTGGACCGATCTCATTCATTCTTCTCGTTGCATCACCCGAAAACGTGTACTACGTGTAACAGTATTACCTTTTTTATACCGAAAACTCGGACTCGGAGCTTCTTGGAGGGGGCGCCCGATGCGCACAGGCAACTGCCGCCACACCACTGCCCCGTATGCACGAGCACCGATCGCTTCCATTCCATTCCAACACCTGATGATGGAAAAAAAAATGCGCCTCCGCTTTTCATTTCCCCCTCCTTGCGTGAGAAACTCGTACTTGCTAGTGTATGTGGATCGAGCGCCATTACGCGTACACACATTAAAGGTAGGCGTGTGTTTTGCCAGCTTACGACAGTCATGATCATGCATGACGTAACCCCACTGGCATCGTAGGTAGAATAGAGACAAACGACAACGACGGACTAGGCCTAGACTGACAACGGACGCGAAGGGAGAAAAGAGGTCGTTAATCAAACCAAATCCGAGAGGGAGAACAAAAGCAACTTACATGTACATAGGATTTATTACGGTATAAGCCGGTTTTGTCGTTCTGTAACGCCGCTTCTTGCTACTAACTTACACCGGACTCGGAGCTTTGCTCGGAAACATATCGGAAACGTGGGAAGCGCTAGCGTTTTGTCCGGTCGTCGTGTAATCAGTCGTGTCGCCGCGGCGTGGGCATAATAGTTTACAGTAGGTCCTTTTTACCGTGCGCTTGCACTTGAAAGTTAACAGCACAGAACCAACAAAACCATGAGCGCTAACACTGCGCTCGATTGGTTTATTTTTGGAAAATTCATGAAACAGTTCTTTTCTCTTCCCCCTTCGGTGCCTGTTTTGTCTTCAGTGTCGGTACAAAAAAAGAAAGAGAAAATAGGTTCACAGCTGTGTGTTGCAATTTGAATGTAATGGCACAGGCGCCACCATTTGCCGCGGCGGTGCACAGGCGCCGCCGTGTCAAGTGATGGAGTCTATTTTTGTTTGTGCGTGCGCTTGGCACTGATCCACACGGGGATAAACGCAAATACAGTGTATGACTGAGCGAGTCTTCAATTATTTTTTCTTTGACTGGCGGAGTGTCGTTATTGTGGAGTTGGGGACTTCGCCGCGGATCATGATATGGATGCGAATACAATCATGCCCCACACAAATCAATATTCTGGTAGTTGCACCGCCACGATGATATTGATGGAAATTTGCTCGTAGTGATGTGATTGCCGTTTGCAACATCAGCGCCGAGGCAGTATGGCGCTTATGTCAGCAAGAGGAAAAAGCTGCAAGAGGGCGCGTCCAAGTCAGAGGCATATGATTCGGCTTAATAGTTATCGATGATCCTTTGCTTTGCGGATAATCCTGTGCCTGCGCACGACGACGATGACTATAGATAGGGATATCGTCGGTTAGAAGGCTATTTTTACGTCGCGACGAGCCATACTAGTCATGATGCATAAATGATAGACCCTAGATTCTTTGATCGACTCAGCCCTTCGATTCTCCGGATGGAATTGGCATGAAGAACGGTTGAGAGCGAACGAAGCAAGGGATGTTGTTCTTCTATAATTCTATATTCTGTATAAGTCTTCGGTCAAAGGAAGCACTAGCCCCACTCGTAGCTATCTAAGATATTGCTTTTCGCTTCAGTGTCGACAGTGAGTCGCAAAAAAATTTCTGGTCAACTCTACCGATTATGCCAAGAAGACTAGTGAGCGAATTCCGCGAGGCCCGCCGAGGCCCACAGCCCATCGGTGGCATTGCGTCATATTCAAGTTGCGCTGCAGCCTCTAACACGGGTGAAGACCACGTTCTCTCGTTCCGAGTGCGGTGGAAATAACTACCTACAAGCATCTAAGGGCCTGCCTAGGCCATGTCGAATTTTGCCTGTCTGGGATCGAACAAAGTGTTCACTTGGCCAAGGGCTGGGGCGGGCTCGGCTTGGCTGGGGCGAGACGTGGCGTTGGGGTGGCGTCACAAGTCTATCTGGTGAGTCTGTTTACACTATGACGACTGGTGAGCCGACGAGGTCGATTGGAACCATAGAACTCCACGTAAAATGAACGTACAAGCGTACGCGTGTGTGCATGCAGATGACAACGCGGTAGCTGCCTACGAGGAGAGGGGAGCTGCACAGTCGTATTGTAGGACAGGGCGCAAGAAGCTCATGTAACCAGTCATTAACCACGAGGCTCTTCAATGCGATGCCTGGTGTGGGCTCAAACGTCTACGCTCGCCCACATAATACTGGATCGTGGAACAGTACGCCACAGGGACCAGAAAGCGGAGACGTTGAAGAAATTCCTTATTCGAATATTAATGGTAATGCCCGTCACCCCACCGATGATCGGTGTGCTTCGGATCGCTTGTGTTCTGGCTCTGATCTGGGCGGCCGAAGAAAATTCCGAGTGTGGCTATCGCCACGTCGATTCTCCGCCTTTCAGCCGGGGGGCCGGGATGGCGACGAGGCGTGGGCATTGCAAAAGCCAAGGGGGTAGCAGCGGAGACAGGGGATTAGGTATACCCCGCGCCGCGGGAAGGAGGAGTCACGTCACGGGCGTCACGTCACGGCGATAAGAATGGGGACGGGGATTTCCGCGGGAGGGGACGCGGGGTGTGGGGAAGTAACCGAATTGGAATTGAGTGATCGGAATGACACAAATAGGTGACGGTGGGAGGGGTGAAGAGAAAAGGCGATCGAGCGTGGACATATTTTTATTTGGATCTCGTTGTTGGACGATGAGCGAGCTCAACAGAGCAGAGGAAGCGAGGAGATGCAAAGAACGGACCGGAGTCCGAGGGGGGATGTGATTGGTCGAGGGAGGGTGGGCTCTTGTGACGTCTGGACGCTGTGCCCATTTCCATGCCGTTTCCTTCTCAATTAGACTTCACTCCGCACACCCTCCTCTTCTAGACACCCCATCTGTCCATCTCCTCTATCCTCCCTCCCATCTCCACCCCCCCCCCGAATATCCTTATTTACTCCCCATC
>QFEZ01000289.1:27526-45961 GCA_003316425.1 Russula lepida | reverse complement strand
TACCGTCCCTCCCCTCTCCTCCACCCCCCCCCATGGCTTCCCTCGACACCGTACCACCTCAACACGAAAAGGTCATCTCTCGGCCCTACAGGTGTCCATATCCCCTATGTGGTCGTGCCTTCAGCAGACTCGAACACCAGGTATGTGTTTCCCACTATATGCAGTGCCACGAGGCATAGGTCATCGTCATCACGTCACATGTCGCCACTTCCCTCGCCTGCTCGCCATTCAACGGTACTCACGTCTCTGTCTCTCCCGTCGTAGACTCGCCACATTCGTACGCATACAGGAGAAAAGCCATTTTGTTGTTCATTCCCAGCATGCGAAAAGCGCTTTTCCCGCTCAGACGAACTTACCCGTCATGCTCGAATACACAGTAACGATCACCGCCCAGCAACCTCAGGCGGCGCCCGCCAAAAAAACAAGGTCTCCATGTCTCTTACAGATGGCTGGGATGAGGACGACCTCGCTATCTCCCAAGGAGTTGCTAAAAAGAAGGCCCGGAGCCGAGCAAACAGTGATGACGAGGTGTGTTTATGTCGACCCCCCCCCTCTTTGTCCTTTCTAATGTCTCGCATTCGACTCGTAGGAATCCTACGCTCGCCCAATACATAATACCTCAAGGCGTTCTGGCGCCACCGTTCCATTGCCAACCGATGCATCCCCTTCTGCCTTCTCCGCTTTGTCGAGTATAGCGACCGACGCACTATACGCTCTCGAACGGGAAGAGGCCCTCCGTCGTGCAGAATATGAGGCCAAGCACAGCGAGATGCTTCGGCGCGTTGAACATGCTTCCCGACATGCCGAGATTCTCCAGACTTTTGGCCGTCTTTCCAAGAGCGCGGCCACCTCACCCGTCGCTACACCTTATCTGCCCGTTCGCTCCGCATCGCGCGAATATTTTGACCATGAGGTCGAGGACGATAGTGCAATGCGCCCGCGTCGGCGTGCAAGCGGCGGGTGGACGCACGATATTTCGCCACACTCGTATGGAACAGGTTACAATGTAGACGGCGAGCAGCGCCGACGCAACCCCAGCAACTGGACACCACACTCCCAACCTGCATCCTCTCATCCATCCATGTTCATAGCTTCAGACGACTCACCCTCACCACGCAGTACGGATGAGGAACTACCTACGACGGCCCAGTTGCCTGCCCCAGCGCAGTCTGCTGGCGCATATATGACGCCATCTACGAGTCCATTCCTTGGTGGCCTATCAACGCTGAATATTCACTCAACACAACCGTCGCGTGCACCTTCGCCCATTATGTTACCCCCTCCGGCTACGCGACCGGGCTCACCCAGAGAAGACATTCATCGCCGAAGGGGTGTACCGGACAGTCCGCCAGTTTCGTTCAGTGTTGGTCGTAAACGGCGGAGCTCCAGTGATTACGAGCCACATAGGTGCGTACTTCTCATTCTCATCTCCATAGCATTATCTCACGTTCTGTTACTTTGCTTCCATTTCAGCGCTCCCGCGTTTCAACACACATTTCCCCATCAGCGTGGTTTCCCTGTGAACGTCAACCAACCTGTCTCTCATACCCACTCCGCGCTGTCATCCCCTTATGCCTTCACGACGCCTGCCCTTTCTAGTGGTCCAAGTAGCAGTGGTAGCTCACCCAGCAGCCATCCACACTCACGTGCATCGTCCCCGCCACACGCACACCCAAACCACCCTTCCCAGTCATCATACCACACCCATTCATCACCATACCTTGCTCACTCGGTACGGGCGGCGTTTGGCATGACGCCTATACACACCACAGGCCCTCTCCCGTCGGCTGCGCATGCGCATGCCCCCGGTGGGTTTGCGGGTGCGAGCATGCCTACGTCGCGAGCGGGCTCGCCACCCATCAAGCTCGCCCCACTACGCGTGCCGAGTCCCTCAGCGCTCGGGGATGAGCGGAACGGTAAGTCACCCAGAATGGGTGGCGTGGCCTTGCCTGGGTTCAGTGAGGTCGAGGCGGCTACGAGGGCACTATGACATCATTTACGTTTGCACCGCGCCCGCGCACGTCCGAATGATGATAATAATGCACACCCCACACCTTAATCCTCTTTCCTCTTTTACTGTATTGCTTCTTGCCTTTTCCGACTCTTGATTGATAATTTGATGATTCGCATTAGACACACGACTTGCTTTGAATACATTTTGTTCTCTCTCTTTGACAACGTCGTCCTCTTCTGCCCTTTCTACCTGCTATCTGCCTGCCTGCCGCATAGAGCATACCTACAGTATATTTGTATATACTGCAAACATTTTTAGACATCCCACTCGTCTCAACTCGTCATTTTCTTACCCCCTTTTTTCGAGGTAGTACGTACAGCTAGTATATGATTCCTTTACTTTAATGTGTTCTGCAGCCCTACTTTCCTTTCTTTCCCCATTTCATCCTCTCTTTCCACTAGTTGAGGAACTGATTGGCTGGATGTAATCTATATATTTCTCCCTCGCTTGCGATTGATAGTGGAAATAGATCCGTAATTTATTATTTTTTTCCAAAAGAAACATTTTGCATTCTCTGTTGTTCTTATTCTATATATGCGCCCGAGGAGGACACCCAACTTCATACCAGTTCATACCCATATTTATTCATCGCTTCTACCACACCGCAACGGCCTCCCCTGCTCGTCCCAAAAGACGACGCAGATCCTTTCCAAAGAAAAACGGTCTCGCCTCGAAGCACACTGTCAACGCATAAATTTTTTGCAATCGCGCGCAAATCACGGGGGAATGCAAGATAACCACGTCAGTTTCCAGAAAGAATTTTTTGGGGCGCGCCTGTGTATCGCCCCCCCAAAAAGACACTTACATACGTCATCGCATCGTCGTCCTTAGTACCTAAAGCACTATAGCACTACCGCCCAGGCGGTGCACTGGCGGTCGATGCTCCACTAGCCGCCGCCGCCACCGCCGCCTCATCCGCCATCCGCATGATTTCCATAAGTAACGTTTGCTGTTCCACATCAAGCGCGGTCGTGGCCGCCTGGTATATCGCGTGATCGTTCACTTCAAGCGCTGAAAAAATAAAATAAGAGGCCGTGGTGGCACGAGGCACGAGGGGGAAGGAAGCCCCATGTCATCACGTCAGCATTCGGGGTCGCCGCTTATAGTATATAAAATGGGGGCGGAGGCGGAGGCGGGGGTGGGGAGGGAAGGACGTACCTGTGAGCGCTTGCTTGAACGTCAAGTAGGGGTTCACGGTGTCTAGCGGCGAGATGAAGCCTAGTTCTTCTTCGATTTCCTCGTCCTCTGATACGTCAGAGGTGCCACCGTCCCCGTCGTGCTCTCTTCGCTCTGCTGCCTCGCGCAGGCGTTGACCCTGCGACCAGGCAATCGCCCACAGTCAACCACAAGTAAAGAGGAGAGGGAGGAGGGGCAGACACGCGCACCTCTTTCGCGAGCATCTCAATATATGCAGAGTTATCGTCCCACACGTCGCCTTCCTCCTCATTCATATTCAGGTATCGTTGTTCATCGTCGTCCTCCTCGCCTTCATCTTCCTGCAGCGAATCCTGTAGTGCCTTACGCGCTGCTGCGGTAATCAGTCTAATCCCCTTCGAGGGGAGGATGCAATTACGTACCCGCGACAGCCTTCGGCAGACCCTTGAACACTTTGATCGCTCCACCGACAATGCCGTGCCATCCCTCACGCAGGTCCGCAGGCACTGCGCCGGCCTTCATCTCAAGCAGCGCCGATATCGCGACGATGGACAGCGTCTTGTCGTGCACGCGCGGCAGTCCATGCTCCTTATCAACAGCCGCGAACCAGCGACCGAAGAACAACTGTGCCCCATGCGGGCGCTGAGCGTCCATCAACGCAAGGGCTGCACCTGGGTTGTAGAGTACCGCATTAACGAGCACCTCGAGGTTTGCCAGCTCGAACGACTTCGTATCTGCTTTTTCAAGGTGTCTGAATGCAGTTGCGATGATGTGCTCGAGTTGCTGTGTATGGCCAGTAATCATTCGAAGGGGGAACAGATGGGCGTGAACAGCGGAGCTTACGTCGTCGATGTGCCCACGCAGGTTGAGTAGAAGTGACTCGGCTAACTTGCAACCATTCACGCGATCATTTTCACCTAGGTGGTCGCTGGAGAGCGCCGTAATATAAATGTCGAGAGCCTTCTGGCGATAATCGGGCCGTGCACGGAAGACATCAGTGCCGTAGGAAACGAAATTATCGAGCGAAGGAAGCATCTCTATGGAACTTAAAGTCAGCTCTTGTCAACTGCGGAGATAAATGAGAAATCGTTACCGTCTAAAAAGTCTATCGCATCCGTTCGGAATAGCTCGTATGTCAATTCAAACACACGCCACATGTTTGGCGAGATGATGCGCGATTTGAAGGTGAGGCTATCCACCAGCTCATACATATTATCGAACAAGTCTTGATTTGTCGTCAATGGGCAAGCAGCACCTCATGTCTCATCTCCGGCCACGTACCAAGGACCTTTCTCTCTAGAGTTTCCTTGATGATCGGGATAATGATCTCCTGTACTTGGGTGAGGATCTCCGGCGAAGAGTCGATGGAAGACACGATCTACAGAATGGTCGGCGTACACCTCACTCCGAGTTTTAACTATTAGCCTACCGTGCTGAGGGTCTTCGCGACACCCATCGCGGCGTACGTCTTGTCGTCCTCGCTATCAGCGTGCATCAACTCTTCCAGGTCATCACCCTTGGGTGCAGTCTCTTCACTTGCAACTGCTTCTCGTAAAAGGCGATCGTACGAATTGCACTGTCTGCTGTTAGGAACGGACAGAGGCGGGGAGTGGAAGTGTACATACGAGACGCGCGGTGAGCTGCGCTGCGACGGGCAAAAGCTCGTCCTGGAAATGCTCGACCATAGTCTCCATGCTGCTGTTGAGGATATCAAGGTCTGTCTCATCGGAAAGCTTCAGCAGGTCTGCGTGATGATAAGTTCTCCCTCCAGCATGTATAGTGTATCCGAACCAAACCTTGGATAACCTTGCCAACTTGTGGAGAAACGGCAGCCTTGACAGAATCATGCGAGGAGACCATCTCTGTTAACGTCAGCGCAGCGTGCACCCGCACCGGTAGCTCTGTGTCATCCAGCCCGGCCGCTACAGCACGGAAGACCTTGCTGAGGTTCTGTCGTCAACCATTAGGAAGCCGCTCCCCATCAGAACGGGGACGCATTGGCGCACCTCATCGCTGGTCCAGATTATGTGATTTCGCACTTCCGCAGCGACAACTTCGTTCGCCTGCGTACTACGTGAGCGACGAAACGACCAAAGTACTCACGAGAAAAACCGTACAGCGGCACGCATATACCCCTCCGGCGCAGCAAACTCCGGCAACACATACTTCATGGTGAAATCCTCCATCTTGCCTTTCACATCGGGATGGCGCATTGCGAATGGGGCCAGTGCAGAAAGCATGTTGAGCGCACCGAAGCGCTGAGGCGCAGTAGGGTGCGAGTCGAGGATTCCGTTGACAAAGTTGAGGATCGGGAGGAAAGTCAGTTTAGTACGACTGCTGACAAGTTGGCAGAGGAAGGTCGTCGCTGCGGCCACGGGGGAGGAATAATTCTCATACTCGTCTATTAGAAACTAGCGTTAGCACAGGGTTAAAGTTAAGGGAGCAACATGGCGGGAAAGCACCAATTGAGGTACGAGTGTAGTCGATGGGGTCCGACTGCCATAGCTCTTGCCTGGCTGGTGTGAAGGACAGATTTGGGAAGACAAAGTTAGAAACGAGGGATTGAAAGTGTGGTTTGAGCCAGGACCATGTACTCTGTGGCTTCACACTACGTCCTCATCGCATCATGGTTAAGTCAACTGAGATAATACAGCACGAACCACTCTGTGAGGAACTGGAGAATCTGGTACTGGCACTTCTTGGACAGCCATGCCTGTCCCGAGACGTATATTTCGATCTGATGAAGATATACCTTGAAGATCTCGGGCGCAAACGCTTTTACAAAATGATCTGCAAACGCTCCGTATTCGTTTTGCAACGGGCTGGGGAGCTGAGAGGGATTACCGAACCTGGGTAGACATTAGTGATTCCATCCGAGAAGAAAATGGATACAATACCGGTGGAACAGTCTGCACAAAATCCCACAAGCCCATTTCTTTGCCTTCCACCACTCGCTCCGCTCCCGCTCCTCCTCATCAACAGGAACAGCGTCTGCTGGAATGCGAAGATCCAGAACCTGGAAGAGCAGCCGACCCCAAGGCACGAGACTCTCTGCGCTCTGCTGATGCCTCGACAAATTTAATACGATCGAGTGTTTGTACGACTTGAGGATGAGGTGCAGGATTACGGGAATCTCTTGCTCGGCGCCAGCAGGCGGCGAGTTAAGCAGGTTCGCGGCGAGCGTGACCAGAATTCCGAACGTCTGCTCGATGATGCCCGTCAAGATATCGCTGTTCTGGCGGAATCTAGAACCACCGAACGGAGAGTGGAGAGTCAGCTAGCTAGAGGAAGGACACACGCGAAAGACGGGATAGACGAGGAAAGAAAGCGCACCGGAATGCCCGAACCATCTCGAGCACAACTACCGTACCCGCGCCTACCTCACGGATGTTACTACTACTGAGGAGAGCCTTGGCGCCATCAAGCAGCTCAGGCCATCTCTCCGGGAAATCATTCGAGACGAGCGCCTTGAGCGTGCTCGCAAGCTGAACAGTGATAGCACGAGATGGCGACCCGGCAAGGAGCGGGAGGATGTTGCTCTTCAGAGCCGAGCGGTCAGCGGGCGAAATCGGCTTGTGATCGGGCCCTACACGCGCAGGCTCTGCGCTATAGGATAATGTGACACGATTTTTGATCCATACGGAAATAGCCTGGCGAGTAGGGCTGCACGAAAGTGAAATGCAAAAGAAAGAAAAGAGTGGACACAGCACAACAGCAAAGGCGTATGTGATCAGCAGGTGAATTACGGGACAACAGACAAACGTGTGATGGACTGTACGTACATTTCGACATTATCTGATGCAATTATCTGCAGGAGGGCAGAAATGACGCCCTCCTGGCCGGCAAGCTGTTATGAAAGAACAAAGGGTGTTGGTTAGCTATGACAGCACAAAGCACACGATGCCACTCGACAAATGGGCACGGCCACGCGGAGAACACGCACCTTGCGGACGGCAAGTTCGCCAGTCTTTCGAGTGTTGGGGTTGGAATCGTAGGTCGTTGCAAAAAGTCGTGTCAAGGACTGAAGGTCCATCTCTTGTCGTTCTGTATCGCTGATGCTGAGTAACGGATAATTAAGAGCGTCGGGAGCTCACTTTACGAATTTGGAGGCCGTGGTCAGGCTTGCGCGATAGTATATGACGGGTATCGAGGAAGGGTGGAAGAGATGGGGAAAAGGAAACTTATGGGGCTTTATAATCTCGAGGTGGATACAGATCAACCGCGACGCGTCCACACGCGTCCCGCTTTCTTGTTTTAATTCAATTCGTAAACCCACCCATCGTCATCGCCACAGGCCACCACACAAACGCATTTGTAAACGCCTTCTAATACATCCGCAACACCCTCGACCCAACACAAAGAAGGTTCCAGGAGCTTATCTTCGCTTCATAGCCGAGGCCGTCCGCGAGCGTGTCTTTGCAGGCACCGATGGCGGAGGTGTTCGTGCATGCTCGTCATCTCCACCTCGCTCGCAGTCCGTCCCAAACTTTCTCCTACAGTAACTGCTCCCACCTTCGAGGTACTCTGTGCGAGTTACTGCGAGGGTCGTGAGAACCGATGTCGTTGCCAGCGCCATCGCACTATAGTACGCCTCGGTTATCGCACTGAAACAAGGAATCAGTTAACATGGACCCCACAAGACACAATGACGCCACCGATACACGCACTTCTTGGATTCGTAGATCTTTATCTCACAATCTGCTGGAGCACGTGGACGTAGCTCTGACATTCTGCGATCATCAGGTTCATCAGGTTCATCAGGTTCATCAGGATCGATCACATCAGGCGTCCAGAAAGCCGGTAAGTGACTCAGACTCACAGGCGTGCAGAAAAACCCGGAAACTTTGTACTCCCCCCAATAAGGCCGATGTTTGCCCAGAACATACCTTGCAAGTCTTCAGGAAGAAGACTGATGGACTGAGCAATGGCCTCGCCTAATCCAGCCTGGTGTAACCCTGCGAGACAAGACGTCATTTCGTACAGGCACCGATTTTCGCGAAGCGTGGAGGTACCTATACGGTCTGGGCAGAATAGTACTTCTGGAATCGAAAAGCGCTCGTTGCCCATGTAAAGAATCTGCTCCCCATCAATAGGCTGGCCGTCAGGCTGGCGTATGTAACCGTGCCGATTTCTCGAAAAGTCGGGGAGCACATATTCCTGGACAATCGTATTACGGCTCCTATCGACCCTGAGTGTTGTGGTTGATAAGTCGAATAGACCACGATTAGACATGAAGAACGGTCCGAACCTGCATGTTTCCAGATCTGCAGCAAACTGCATTGAGACGTAACAGCACTTCTCTTTGACGTCATTCACGATATGTGTTTCCTCCATCATGTTCCATTGGCGGAACGAGACGAGCTCTTTGAGATGGTTCGTCAGGAGCTTTCCACCTACGTCTATTCTAGCATCAATTCGTAACTTGAGCGAGAATCAACTACACTGAAGACAACACACCTTTTCACGGCAGACCAAAGGACAGCACCCCTCATGATTGGCACGATGTGCGTAAAGCTGAAGCCGGCATCCACGACGAGCATGCATTCAGGATTTGGCAATCCCGGGGCTGAGAATAGCTGACCATGTGGAATCAGAGCTGCGGCTGCACGACATAGAGCATGGGTTAGCACGGCCTCGCGTACATCGATGGTGGGTGGACACACGTGTGGAGCAAAAGTAAGACTGAAATTCATATTCCTCAAACACGAATTGATCATAGACTTCCTGAATATTGGGCAGGTTGAAGTACGGCTCTGTTATGAGAAGTGACGTCTCCGCTGTGTCAATCTTGCCTGGCGCGTAAGCGGGCTGGAACATAAGGTAACAAGGGACGTGCATGCTTACGTTGAGAACCTGATCCGAAAATATTCCATCCCAAATGGCCTTTTGCGCATCCCAGTCGACCAGGTAGCCCTTTACGACAGGATGAGACAAGCTTCCAACACGTGGAGAAAAGAAATCCGACCCGCTCAAAGGGCAACCTGAAGTGTAACGATGAGAAGTCCTTGCACGCATCGAACTCGTGTCCGAAGTAAGTTATCTTGTCCTCTTTAGATCTTACAATGGCATTTGTAACTACCCTGTGTCACATTTCAGACGCAAAGTAGATGTTGATGGTACATGGAATGGCATCGTACCTACCTCACGTCTTTTGATAGACTTGTAACGCCTACTTTGATGCTCGATGCACCATTGTCGAGAACTATGATGGGGGCACGCCGCATGATGGACTTAGATGACCTGGAGGCTGGTGTTCTTTCAGGTCTCGCTCCTTCGGGCCGTTATGCCGGATGATTCTTTCCCCACAACCGGATGCCGACTCGAGTCTCTCACGTGAAGCACTTGTCCTAGTACTGCTATCCTAGTACCAGATGCCAATCTCTCCCCCCTACCCCCACTTTCCCTCATTCCCATTTCCTTACCCTTATGTCCTCCTTAACTCCCCATCCAATTGTCTCGTTCTCGCCGTTTCAGGACCTCCTCGAAACCGCCCTTAGGCAATACAGCCAGAAGACAGGAAAGGACATAGCGACAGATCCACTTACTGCCCGTCTCCTACTCTGTGACTCTTCCGATGCAGTCCTCGGTATTCTTCAAGAGCAAGCCCATGCCTTCAACCAGTATCGGAATGGAGATTGGAAGATCCAGCTCATGAGACGACTCAAGCCAACTGTTGATATCCTGCTCGGCCTTTCTACCAGTGGTGTCTTCGGGGAGAGCATTGGTCTGGTAAGACTTACCATATTGATATATGTTTCGTGGGCGTTTACAAGTCATCCTGCAGAAAGTCCCATCAGCGCATGCGATCTTTGCTGGCGTTGGTCTTCTACTCGCAGTGTGTATCCCTCAACCCCTCACCTGTGTCTGTAGTCTTGATACGTAAATATTTAAGGCCGCCAAGGGAGTTAGCACCAGTTATGATGCACTTATTGAGCTTTTTGAATGTTTTGAACACTACCTTGGTCGTCTTAAAGTCCTCACCGAGATCCCCTCCGCTGTGGGAGAAATATCTGTGAAAATAATTGTTGAACTGCTCGAAGTCCTTGCTCTGGCAACGCAACAAATAAAACAGGGGCGATTCAGTGAGTTTCTGTTTGCTGATACTTCTCACTTTACTCAACATGACGCAGAGAAACTTGCAAAAAAGTTGTTAGGAGAGAATGACATCGAAGCGGTACTGAAGAGATTGGACCGATTGACTATGCAGGAATCGCGGATGACTGCAACACAGACCATGGAGGTCGTCTATGGTCTGTTGAAGAACATGAAAGTGGTTATGGATGGTGTGGAAACACCTGGTTGGTTTTTAAATGTGCTGAATGACTATCCTTTTAGACGGAAAGTCGTCGATAGATAATATGCGAGAGGCTCTTGGTATGATGAGCTCTGATCCGTGAATCAGTACAGCTGATCGCCGGTCCAGTCACAATGCAAACGATATCGGATGAATTGAACAAGATGAAACGTTCGTCTTTTTTGTTTCATCGCAATTGAAGGAGGGCGAGACTGAAACTACTCCAGGTGATCAATTACGAGAAAAAGTCCGGAAGTGGCTTTCTCCCCCGGATCCGTCGATTAATCATAACACTGCATGTGAAGCACGCCACGATGGGACCGCCACGTGGTTCCTTGAAGGGACCGCTTATAATGAATGGAAGGCAACAGGCTCTCTCCTATGGACCCACGGGAATCGTACGACTTTCCACGGGTTTCCTCCCACCTCACTGACGATCTGTTTCGTAGCTGGATCTGGCAAAAGCATTCTTTGGTGGGTATCACATATCAACATTTATCCACGTAGCTCATACTGGTGACCAGCTCTTCGATCATAAAGGACATCGAATCTACACGCGCAACTGGATTAGCTTCGGTCGCATACTATTACTTTGATTTCAAGGACGCCGGGAAGCAGGATCGTCGAGGACTTCTCACCTCTCTTCTCACCCAACTTTGTACTCGGTCTCATCGTGGATACGACATTCTATCAAGCTTGTATGACGCACACGAGAATGGTTCGCGACAGCCCAGCGATCTGGACCTGATCCAATGCCTGAAGAATGTACTCGCACTTCCTGGCCATGAGAGTGTGTTTATCATAGTGGATGCCGTGGATGAAAGTCCCAACGGGCCTGGAATTCGTTCTCCACGCGAAAAAGTCGTGCAGCTCATTAAGGAGCTTGTTGCTCTACAACACCCTGACATACGTGTTTGTATTACGAGTCGACCTGAAGCCGATATTCGAGTGGTCCTCGAGCCTTCGGCATCTCATGCCGTGTCCCTTCACGACGAGAGAGGTCAGAGGAACGATATCAACGACTACATCGAGTCATTCGTTGAGTCAGATGCAAATATGCAGAAATGGAGGCCCGAGGACAGGCAACTGGTTATTGTTTCTCTGTCACAAAATGCTCATGGCATGTAAGGTGTCATTATCAAGATTTCGTACTGTGTTGGCTCACAATGCGATGCAGGTTCAGATGATACTGGATGCACTGCGGCGTTGTTTCAAAGCAAGTATTCGGCGTGTCCTGAACGAACTGCCGATGACGCTGGACGAAACATACGAGCGGATATTACTGGGGATCGACAGGGAGAAACGTGAACATACCATCCGCCTTTTCCAGTGTCTGGCGTTCTCTCGTCGGCCGCTACATGCCAATGAGCTCGCAGAGGTTTTTGCAATTGAGTTCGGCAAAAGTACTCCCGTGTTGAACACAAGTTTACGCCCCGAAGATGCAGATGAAGCCGTGTTATCAGCGTGTTCCACATTAGTGACCACCATCGAGCCTGATGACTACGATAACTGGGAGGACGATGACCTCGACTTCAACTTCGACTTCGACACTGTCAAATACGAAAACCGCAAGTCCCGGATAGTACAATTTTCTCACTACTCCGTAATGGAGTTCTTGATCTCAGAACGCCTCGCCAAGTCAGAAAAAAGGGACCTTTCCCAGTATTACATTTCCCCAGAACCTGCCCACACAATTCTTGCACAAACTTGCATCAGCACCTTACTCCAATCGGATCTTCATTTCCACGACATCACAGACGGTTTTCCCCTTGCCGAATATGCGGCTCAAAACTGGTTCCACCATGCCCAGTGTGACGGCGTGGCGTCCCAGATACAGGACGGAATGGAGCGCCTCTTTGACCCCCACCGCACACATTTTGCAACGTGGATCTCGATACATGATCCAGACCATTCCGAGTCTTGGAGAAGTTCAGCGGGAGTCAATGCGTCCCCGCTTTATTATGCAGTCATTTGTGGTATTAAGAGCCTTGTCGAGCACCTCCTGATCACATATCGACAAGATCCGAATGAAAGTCGTGGTCGTCGGGGTACCCCATTACACGTGGCAGTACATACTTCGATTGCACGACTATTACTGGAAGACGCGGCGGACGTGAACGCCCAGGACGTGAACAGGGCGACTCCACTTCATGAAGCCGTAGGAAGTGGAAACCTCGAGATCGCGCGGTTGCTGCTTAGTCATGATGCAGTTGTAAACGCACTCGACAACCAAGGAAACTCTCCATTGCACAAGGCCGTACTATCCCGAAGGCCTAGCGTTGTGGAACTCCTACTTCAAAGCGGCGCAGATGTGAATATCCGGAACATTCACTACCTGACTCCATTTCATGACGCTCTAGACAGTGAAGATCTCGACATCGCGCAATTGCTCGTCGACCATGGTGCAAGTGTAAATGACCGCGACGGCCAGGGACAATCTCGGCTCCACTATGCGTCGCAGTTTGGGAAGTCCCACGTGGCGGAATTTCTGGTCAAGAGCGGTGTAGACGTGAATATCCGGAACATTTACGACTTTACTCCACTTCATGTCGCTGCACAATGTGGGGAACCTAACGTGGTGCAAGTGCTCATCGACCACGGTGCAAGTGTAAATGACCTCGGCCGGGGACACTCTCCGCTTCACTATGCGTCGGAGTTTGGGAACTCCGACGTGGCGAAGTTTCTGGTCAAGAGCAGTGTAGACGTGAATATCCGGAACATTAGTGGCTTTACTCCGCTTCATGTCGCTGCACAATATGGGAAACCTAACGTGGTGCAATTGCTCATCGACCACGGTGCAGATGTAAATGCCCTCGACCCTCAGGCGGGATACTCTCCGCTCCACTATGGATCGCAGGATTGGAGCACCGACGTGGGGGAAATTCTGGTCAAGAGCGGTGCAGACGTGAATATCCGGAACATTAACGACTTGACACCACTTCATGTCGCTGCAGAGAATGGGAGTATTAACATGGCGCAATTGCTCATCGACCGCGGTGCAAATGTAAATGCCCTCGACCGCCAGGGACAATCTCCGCTCCACAATGCATCGCGGCACCGGAACTCCGACGTGGAGGAAATTCTGGTGAAGAGCGGTGCAGACGTGAATATCCGGAACATCGACGACGTGACACCACTTCATGTCGCTGTAGACAATGATAAAATTAAGATGGCACAATTGCTCATCGACTACGGTGCAAATGTAAATGCCCTCGACCGCCAGGGACAATCTCCGCTCCACAATGCATCCCAGCTTTGGAACTCCGACATGAGGGAAATTCTGGTCAAGAGCGGTGCAGACGTTGACGACTTGGCACCACTTCATGCCGCTGCAGAGCATGGGAAACTTACCAATAACATGGCGCAATTGCTCATCGACCACGGTGCAAATGTAAATGCCCTCGACCGCCAGGGACACTCTCCGCTCCACATTGCATCGCGGTTGTTTTGGAGTTCCGACGTGGCGGAAATTCTGGTCAAGAGTGGTGCAGATGTGAATATCCGGAACATTGATGACTTGACACCACTTCATGTCGCTGCAGAGCATGGGAAACCTAACACGGCGCAATTGCTCATCGACCGCGGTGCAAATGTGAATGCCCTCGACCGCCAGGGACACTCTCCGCTCCACAATGCATCGCGGGTTTGGAACTCCCACGTGGGGGAAATTCTGGTCAAGAGCGGTGCAGACGTGAATATCCGGAACATTGATGACTTGACACCACTTCATGTCGCTGCAGACCATGGGAACCTTAACATGACGCAATTGCTCGTCAATCACGGTGCAAATGTAAATGCCCTCGGCCGCCAGGGACACTCTCCGCTGCACCTGGTAATAGGAATCTCTACGCCACAGCAAGAACACTATCTGATAGCGCGATCGTTAATTGGACATGGTGTAAATGATATTGCTCGAGAATCGCGCCAAAAAACTCCGTTACCTCTGTCCTCGCGGATGGACATGGCACGATTGTTAATTAAGCATGGAGCAGATGTCAATGCACAAGATGATAGAGGTAGGACCCCATTCTCAATAGCATTGGCAAGTGGGCATCGCAAGCTCGCGCGAATCCTGTCAAATGACCCTATTCCGGATGATGATCGGGAGTGAAACATTTGTGGGTCTGTTCTATGCCTAACGTCCATTTTTGCGTTTGTCACCTGATATTGTGTATTACAGTGAAGGACAGAATTTAGTTAGGTCGGGTGTTGCGGATGCAGAAATTGAATTGGTTGTCGTAGACATTGGTGACTGATACAACATGGAGGACTTTCATGCATTTTCATGACGACTTGGAGGGCGAGCCGGAAATTTCGGTCGGCACAGAGGATTCAACCAAATACAACTACCACGAATATAGCCTCAAATTCACTTTACGAAGATGAAGACAGAACAAAGGGCCAGCGTCACACTGGTCTCAGAAAATGCCGTGGTACATCTTTTACGTAGGTACTGACCAACAAGTGCGACTAATTTGCCCCTGAAATCCCCGAAATTGGCCAAATCCGACCAAGTGCTGGGTTGCGGAACGGCGACTATCGTTGCCTGAAAGACGAAAAAAAAACAGTGGTTGTTAAGGAGAGGAATTGGTGAGTTGGCAGTACAGTAGCCTCCGACTTGGAGCGTAGGTGCGTATTTCCGGGGTACACCTCGCAGCTTGGCTGTACAGTATATCACACTAACGGTCGCCTGTGCTTCGTACAAGGACAGCTAGGTCATACTTCAGGTTTCGTGTATGGCTTGGGTCTGAATTGGGAGTTCAGGCACCTGCAGTCCTGCACATGCCCTCTCATTCTCAAAGCACTGATGTTGGTCAAGTTCTGATGGGCGACAAAGTGGGCGATGTGTGCCTATGAATCGGTATGCATCGGGCGTGTCAGTGCGAAGCGTTAGGTGGTGCATATGGATATGCGGTTCGGCCTCAGGATGACACAGTGTGGGAGTGAGGGGGTACGGTTCCTAGGTGCTCTAGCTGAACTCTCGGAGTCAGAGTCAACATTGTCCTCGTGTACACATTTTCCCCTTGAAAACGCGGAGGATAATTCCGAAGAAACTAATGAGTCATTGGGTCTCGGCGACACGTGACCCAGTCCATCATGAACATGAAAGCGAAGTCCGACGGTGGGGGCGACCTTGGAACACTACCACCACTAGGTAGGGTTTTCCCACGGTATATCCGAGGCCAAGGTTGGTTCACTGAACCTGCACATCACGGCCCTGAGACACGGAGACACTGAGACACATTAATGAGACACACCGAGACACATTAACCAAATCTACCATATGAGCACAGAAGCCGGTAAATAAGGGGCCCCAATAACCACTAGTACTTGCCCATTGATGCGACTTGGACCCAAGTCCCTCCCACTCTCCCCAGCTAAGCCTGTTATAGAGGAGTTACCTGAACACCTGAGACAGGAAATGAGAATGCAAGAAGTCACAGCGGTGAAAACGGTCGTAGAACAATTATCAATCACCTCAAAGTTGTACAGTGCGGGACAGCCAAACTCGACAAAAGGGCTAGTGCCGGAACAAGATTTTTTCAGGGGAAGCAGACCTTGGAATCTTACTCAGGGAGGCTGAAAATGTCCAAAACCACTCTCCCCGTGGTTTTCCCTTACGTTTTTGGGTTTGGACAATATTTTAGGCCAAAAGTTAGCGAAATTTTTGTATTCTACATGCCCCTTTGGGGGTTAATTTGTATTCAGAACAGCCTCAATAGATAACATTGCGTGCTGACCAACTCTCCGGTGTGATCTTTGCTTATGTACTGCCCATTCTGCTGCCTTCCTAGTCAGGCCCTGTCAATAGGCATCCATGAACTGCCAGGAACGGTTGAAGAACCACCGGATCACATAATCAGGACATGAATCAAGACATTCACGCACTGCTTTCTTTGCTTGATCAAGCCTCTCTTTATATATTTCTCTGTATCGGTGTTTGCACCAGCCCCAGTACTGTCCAGTAGAGTACATTAGTGAATATTGTCAGAATGAGAAATAAATACATGCCATTTCAATCAGGTCTGAATCGACATAATTGGTGTGCGCATGCAGGTGGCATCGCTCATATCACCGTCATGTGGTGACTTGCTGGCCTCTGTCACGTGGGTTTTTCTTCCTCTCTCTGATTTTTTGGGGCCTATTGGAGACCAGGATCAGACTCAGGTAGTCAAAAGGAGTCAAATGGCACTATTTTCATGCCCTGGGTGCTAAAATCCAGGTTTGGACAAATTTTTCAGGGTCTACTTTTTCAAAAACCTCTTTTCTGGGCCTTTCAAACAAAAACAAGTATAAAATAATTATATGTATTTTTTTGTCGAGTTTGGCTGTCCCGCACTGTACCACGCCCAACCACCCCAACAAATTTGCGAACGCCCCAACGGTTGCACTGAGATACCTTACATAATATCTCAATAATATATCGACAAGTTGAGAATATAAATAAAAGCTACTAATTGTACTAATTTAACTGCGCCGCTGGGTACACATGTCATGGAATGAGACAAACAATGCAGGAACAATTGATGAGGAGCATATCACACTGTACACTACAGCTATATGGCTTAGACTCATAGGTATGTAGTAGCTGCGCAAAAAGTGCAAAACACCTTATGTAATATTACATGTCACATGCCCTTTTGTCTAAAACCGAGACTCGCTCGCTCGACTTGAGCACGAGAATGTAAAACTGAATAAATGAACCAGACAATCTACCACACGACCGCAAAACCTCCCCCACTATAACCCCCTATCGACTCTCATGAGATAACACAAGCACAGCTCACCTGGACGACTCAGCCACAGCCAATAACCAAATGGCCAATGTCCCGGACTCCTGGCCGCACACCACCTCCCAATGGTAGCTAGAAGTGACCACCGCCAACCCAGCCACATAGTAACGACAGGTGTATGACAGATGTAACAAACACAAAGGCTGTGCCGCTGTGACAAAGCACACCTGAGAAAGGAGACAAGAATGTAAGAAATCACCGCTGTGAAATAGTAAGGCCAGTCTCGATACACAGGGCTCCGCCAATATACTATCATTACTATGAATGAGGACAACAGCCATGCAGCCGCAAAAGATACTGCAGTACAGATCAGGGGTGCCAAAGAAACCAGACTAGCAATATGAGACGAGCCTAGGAAGCCAGTATTGAGATCATGAGTACGACAATTCCTGCACAAAATCACACGTAAAGCATACATGATCCAAGTAAGTGGAATGTTGCACTGAAGCTGACTGAACTTTGAGAAAGGGATGGCATACCCCATGTGTATGAAGACTGAATCAATGCAGTACATCGGACTACATCCACACTGAACGGTGAACGCACCCCCCTCACATACCATCTAATATAGGCAAAAAGCAAAAGAACTATGGCCATATGGGCCACATGCATGGTGAGAAATAATGATGGGCAAAACAATGGGGATTGGATACACAGCCATGCCAGAGAATTGCAGATGGATGGATACTAGCCAAGTACAATGAAATCAGTGGATAAATGAGATCATGACGATCCTCATCTTGCACATGATTTGGGTACTCAGACACGATGTGGAAGAGCGATAAAGCAAGGCCAGATGGATAAAAGCGATAAACAACAGATTCACAATCGGCAGAACCACCGCAACAAAAATTAAAAGAGAGACTCACCAGAACAAATAGACGCGACATGAAAAATCACTCAGGAGATACAGAATTCCACCAGAAATGGGCACATCACAATTAATGAGGTTTTTAGTGGGTAGTAGAGAGTGAGATCCCAAGCCCCGAGGACCACGAACTGAGCCCCACACTACCCCGATATCAGGGGTGTGCGTAAATGTCATTTTTCGCCTCATCCGGGTCAGGCTCCGCCTGACTTGGCTATAGCGCGCTGAATAGAACTGATACAACTTCACTCACTATTTGGCACTTATTAAGTAGTTATTACAACAACTGAATAAAGCGCTTTCCAAAAAA
>QFEZ01000289.1:0-27496 GCA_003316425.1 Russula lepida | reverse complement strand
AAAAAAAAAAAAAAAAAAAAAGCGAAGTCCGACGGTTCTGAGCTGAGAGATACTACGAGTAAATTGGATAGTCAAGCAGGCAACTTTGCCGAGGTGAGGGAAATGAACACAACCCAAATGAATTCAAATGGTATTATGTTCCGCCAACGAAGTAAATTATAATGTACAGGGACAGTGTTCAGTCACAACGTACGCGAATATCTAGGTTCTCGTCCTCTCTCGTTCCATCCGCCGACGCTTCCGTTCTTGATCCTCCAGGATGAGCTTCTCAGCAGCAGAAAGGGGTGTCTCTTTCCGCTTCCCGGAAGACTTGTCAGCTGCACTTGAACTACTTGAAGCTTGCTTCAGTGGATTTGTTCGTTTGAGCGGGTTGGCGGCTGGCTTGAGCGGATTGAGTTTGAAGCCCTGGGATGGCGTTGTCGAAGACGATGCCATGGAAGGCTTTGCAGACAGTGAAAGCACAACCTTCTTCTCACCCTCTTCGCGTTGTAACCCCTCCTCCCGCCCCTTTTCTTCATCCTCTAGCGTGCCCGCCGCGGACGTGCCCTCTCCTTTGTCGCGGGCCTCCCGCTCTGCCCGCTCGATCTGCTCGGCGATGAGCAGGCGCTCACGCTGCTCGTCATTCATCGTGGCACGCTCCTTCTTGAGCGACGCTTCCTGCTTCTCAAGAGCCTTCGGGCTACGGTCTATCCATGCGATAAACCACCCCTTGTCGGTCTCGTCGACATGTGCAATACCGGCGCGGCCAAGGTATTTGATGAACTCGGTGAGAGTTACCCAGCGCGTGGCGTTCATATGTAGATGATGCTTGTCTTGGATATACTCCTGGTAGACATTGTTGGCCTTGACGCGCTTTGTACCGAATCTTTTGAAACCTATCATCAGAAACTCACAGAAAGTAGAGATAGGAGAGATGTACAGTAGACGCACCGACGGGAGAGAAGGGTGACAAATTCACTTTGGAACTGCGCCGAGAAGTCAGCGATGTGCCGCCCTGCATTTTCGCCCACGACAATCATCTGTCGCAAATGGGACTCGGAGGCGACGTGCATCTTGAAGCCATTCTCGTCTCGGCATTGCTTTTCGCAGACCTGGCAATACCACCGCAGGCGCTGCAGGCCCTTTGATTTCATTTTGTTGGCAACCCATTTCGGCGTTCCGACTACGATTCATCAAAGCTTACTGTGGCAGAAAGAAATGGACGAACGAACCTTCAGCACGCGGCATAGTGGTCAAGTTTGTAAATGAGGCTCAAGTGTGCCCCAGAACCCGTGACTCTGTGACCGTGTGACCGTCACCGGCGACAGCCGATATATTCACACTCCGCCTAAATTTTAGATGTCAAGTTCAAAGCTGCGTACAGTAGTTGCGACCGCCAATAACAGTGCTAATAGCCCAGCTGAGACGACGCATACCAATAGCAATAGACTATGTAAGGTGGTAGTCACTTTAGCCTGGTGATGCTCATGTCATTCGTTTTCAGATCTGGACGGCTCATTTCCATTGTCAAGATGTCGAGATGTCATTATAGGCGACACAAGTCAACGGCAGAGATCAACATCAAGGAGGTTACATTTTATTTTTAGCTAAAACACGGTGCTCTTCTGCATTTAGGGATAAATGCCATCGTCAGCCATTGCCAATAAATGAAATTTCTCCTTTCAGCAACAAATATTCGAAACCGTCTTACAAATCTGCGTGTCAACGTTGCCATCCATAAGTCACTCGAGAGCTTGGTTCAAGGAGACTCACCAATCGCAAGGTGCAAGGGTTTTTCCTCGCAGACACCTTCACCCCAAGATAACACGTCTTCGATCTTGGTGCCCTCCTCGACATGCTTCCCGCACGTACCCTTCCAGGATACCAGAGAGCGTGCTTTGCAGGGGAGATACCCCTTGGCAAAGATATGGTTCGTGAGGTGTGCCAGGCGCTCACACTTGAAATGCGGTGAATCGAGGCGGAAGCGCTGAGTCGCGGTGTGGGGATGTATGCCGTTTACGTATTCATAATGCACCCAGATAGCTGTGGGGATATCCACTGCGTTTGATATTCCCATCAATTCAACGGCGCTATCATAGAAGAAAGGCACATGCCAATGATGAGCCGCAACGCAGTTTCGGGGGTGCTTCCAGCACCTCGCACGAGCAGGTCCTGGACAGTGCTGCTCGCCTTTAGACGTACTGAGTTGCAGTCTTCCCACCAGATGACCGAGCGTAATTTGGGGTCCACAAACCCCTGCTCGAAAACGTGGTCCATGACATCCTCGAGGTCAAATAGGCGCACAGCGTCGCCAACGTCAATGAGCTGTGCGGTAACCTGTTTGTGCTTGCGGGACGCCTGGTGGTAGGTGATCCAGAACTCGGATGTCTGAGTCTCAGTGCGGGGAGTCGAGCGGGCCATGTCGATATCTAAGGAGTGGACGGTTAAAGTTGGGCTGTCAGAGAGCGAGAGGGCAGTGAACGCGATTAGTAAGGAATCAATGATGAAAGGTCGCAGTGCCAGTGCGATATCGAGCATCTAACAGGTTGGTGTCTTTATGGGTACCGTGGGGAGTTCTGTCATATGGCGTTGACAATCTAGTGAAGACCCCGCGAGCTCAAGTTGGGCTACAGTACCAGAACAACGGAAGTTACGCTCTGCCGGGAGTGCATGCACATGCTGCACATCATTACATGTAATTGTTCACAGGCCGCTCTGCATTTCGCATTTCAGGTATCGCCGCGTAAAATGCATGGAATTTTGACGGAACATTCATTATACCCGAAATTTGAAACGGTGCTCTGGGCGCCTTTAGGAGACCCTTCTCGCAGGGAGCTGCAATGCCTTACTGTCCCCGCTCTGCTGAGAAGATGCCACTCTGAAAGTGTGTGAAAGTGATTCGGGAGTCTCTGTATGACAGGTACCAAACTACCGCCGGAGTCATACAGTATCGGACGTCATCGCCGCATCAGGAGCGGGCTTGTGCCGGTGAGTGGCAGTCATAGAGAATCTCCAGAAATTCCGTTGGCAGCCAGCAGTTGCGACTACCAGGTGCCGTAGCAATGCCAGCTTGAAGGATATGGTAGGTTCGGAGGGAAAAAGTGGCAGTAGAGAGCCGCTGTATCGGAGGTACGGTGATCGGATTTTACACGTGACGTGTTAATAAATCACAGATTTATGTTTGACAGTAATCGCGCGGAGATACCGCACAAATTCAACCCACGTTCCGAACGTCAAAGAGATGACATCGGCTATTCAGGAACAAGTTTTCTGATTCACCGCTTTGATGGCTTCCATTCCTCAGACAAAAGGGAGAGTCACTTCACAAGACCGAAGCCGTAATTCTGCTGTCATGATTCTCAATGGGAACTACGAAGTTTGTTAGAATCCGCTTCGGGATAACAAAGTCCCCGGATCGAAGTACAACCCATAGTAAATACGCGCGAACATTGAAGACCGCGAAATTCCCTTATACTCTATAACCCACGTGTATTGCCTGTCCCTTTTCGTTTCTTTCTTGTCGGAGAGGAATCGCCTGCTACATGAACGGGCAGGACAAGTTGACCAGGTGCTTCTCTGTGGCCGGCCGTCGGGCGCCGTGAATCGTGGGATGAATGATCCGCACAGGTTCCGAACGTCCTGCTTCTCCGGGGCTAAGTTGAATGTTACTGAATGCAGTATTCAATTACTGACAACGATGCTACTAATCTATTACATACACTCTTGTCCTCGGAGGACTCTGGACTTTTCTTGCCGACTTCGACATCTCTGTCAAAAGTTTGGCAATAGGCACTGGACAGATATAAAAGACATGCCAACCTGCCAACCCTTCCTGCATCGCACTACCGTCGCGAACTCTCATCATAGCTCCCTCAGAAACCTCACTTTCTGACTTCTCCACGCTCCCAGGCACTCCAACTTCGACACTCTCCTCCTTTGACTCAGACATGACTGCCTCAGCACTTTGCACTCAAGCCCAGGGCACTGAGCTCTGGATCACCTACCACCAGACGTCTCGTGCGCACAAGCAGGTCACTGCTCAACTTGTCGACGTCAGCGACGCTGCCCACCTGTTCGACCTTGAGGACGTCCTCGACTACGTCTTCCAGCAAGGCTTTGTTGACGCCAAGTGGCGCTCTGTCACCTGGTGGGAGGACTGCAGTGCCGTACGTCTGAAGGCCTGCAGCACCGTCCAAGACCTGCTCGCGCGCGGTACTGGCAACACCTCCGAGACCGCCCTCCACCTTATCGTCGGTAAGTAACTTTTTTTTAATCCTGGGGGCTCGACTTGGGATCTGACCGATTATGTTGATGTAGCGGACGCCCCCCAGGCCATTTGGGTGCACTACGAATACGTGAACAGCGTGCACCAGCTCACTTCGACCCAACGCATCCGTCTTGACTTGCCAAACTTCAAGTGTGAGCGTCTGGCACACATCACGAACTACATCTTCTCCAAGGGCTATCTCCCCGCCAACACGCGTTCCCTCGTATCCTGGAAGGGTGTGTGTGGTAAGCACATCGATGAGTGCGTCAAGGTTGAGGACGTGCTCTCTTGGGGCGAGGGTCATTGTGAGACAAAGCCCTTGCGCCTCGTAGTTGGTGGGTTTCTCCTTCGAACGAAACCTGTTCATACCACTGAAATGGTCTACCAGATTTCAAAGAGGAGGTACATGCTTGTGCGTGCAAGTCACAAGTGCATACTTGTAAGGGACATGTGCAGCACGTGTGTGCGTGTGGGCACTAAGGGTGTTACGAAGGCATATGTAGTTGTGCCAAAGAACGAATAGCGGGTCTCTCGTTTCAGGACATTTCAATAACCCTCATTAACGGAAAAGCCATTAAAAAATGATCTTCTGTTTCCTTTTCTGTACAATGTTCAAAATCATAGTACTGTCATTCCTTCTAAGCTCCCTGCATTGTGTCGCCAAAAATGGCCGTCATTCATGCGCCAATAACTTGGTCGAGCCATGCGTCCACAGTCTAGTAGGCGCTTTAATTTCCGAAGCGGCCGCGTAAGACCATTTCATGATGAACTTGCACGAAGGCGGAGCATTTCATTTATTGTCAAGCTGGTGGCGTCGTGCGTCGCCTCACTGCAATGTGCACCTCAAGATGTACTCGGAACAACTGTCATGTCATGATAACGGTCCCATGTCATATATGCAGTGCGGGGCAACCGCACGGCCAAAAATCAATGAATTTTGAGGGAGACCGCCAGTGTGCCAATAGCAACAAGTGGACTTGCTTACATAAGTTGAGGTCGGGTCGCACTTGCCAGTGATTTAGCTTGATTGTTCACAATCACACCCGCCCATTTTTCACTAAGCGACCGACATGACCGACTTGCTGTGTTATATGTTAGATAGGGTCACTGTGCCTGTCATGAACACAATACCAACCTGTTCGTGTGCCAATAGTAACACTGGAGTCAAGCGGTCAGGGAGCACTCGAGTCACTACCGCCGTTTTTTCACTTGGCGACCGACATGACCGACTTGCTGTGTTGTATAGGGTCTCTGTGCCTGTCTGTATTACATGAACACAACACCAACCTATCAATGATCAACGGTTGTAGGCAGCTTGAAACTACGCCCTGTTCCGGCCCAACACTACCAAATCAATCTTAGACAGGCGAGAAATACAAGGTGCGGTTTTCGAGTTCAGATGTAGTGACTAACGGCGACGGTCTCGTGGACACACCTTAACGGGACCATAATCCCACCTCGGAAACTTGCGAAATCTCCCTCCCTTTCTCCTGCCACGCCTTGAGAGACTTGGACAGGGCATTCACTTTGACCCTCTTGCCTCATGCAGTCATGACGTGATATCACATTCGCTCAAGGAGGATGCTGTGCTGCATTCAGTTACCCGCCGCCAGGGGTCATGTAGCGAACATGACGTGTGTCACGTTGGTCGCAGAGGAGGAGGGTGCTGTGCTTCATTCAGTTGCCTGCCAGTGGTCATGCAGTCGACTCGGATTACTCGGCGAAAGTTGTTGTTTCGCCCTCGGTTGGGCATCATGCCCTCTTCTTTGAAGCGCCTCCTCTCCCCTGCTGGGCGCTATTGAGGGCTATATGGCCGGAAGTAGAAATAGTATAAAACCAGCGATGTGCAACAATCCCAATCCAGACATCCTGCCCTGTCTCTTTCGTCTACTTCTCAGCTCACGCCCATCCTTCTCAGCTCACGCCCATCATGACTGCTCTGTCCTTCTTATCACTTCTCCTAGCCACCACGACTTTTGCTGCGCCCATGCGTAGAGACGGAGATGGTGCCTTTCAGGGTGCTTGCTTTGTTGATCTTGGATCGCCTATTCTTCAGAACCTACCTTCGCCACTTGATCCCGTGTCGAACGTGCCTAACGCTATCCTAATGGGTGTGGGGGTGCAAAACTATACCTGCAACACGGCCGGCACTTTTGAGTAAGTCCCACCAGAGTATATTCTAGAAAGCAACTGAACGGGGGTTGATCCGGTAGCCGTGCTGGTGCCATTGCCCAATTATTCGACATCTCTTGCACTGTTAACAACGGCCAGAGCCCCTCCTTTCAGAATGTCGCCTTCACCATTTGGAGCAATCTCGACTCCAACGACCCTATTAATTCAGACTTGCAGCTGAAGATTGAAGATGGATGTATTGATGGATGTACGATCCTCGCAGGTGGACAACATTATTTTGTTGAACAAAATGGTGCACTCGTCCCCGTCTGGGACCTCACCAGGGCTATCTCTAGGAATCTTATGTCCAACCCGAATGCCATTGCCTTCGGACAAGTTATTCATTCTGCCTTTTCGCCTGATGGACCCACTAATATCGATTGGAGGGAGTTTAATCAATTGCCAGGGTCACCCGGTTCATTGGCAAACAAAATCTACGAAATTGACACGGTGCAAGGCCAGCCGCCGTTTGGAGTAAGCTCTTCTCTTGACTTGTGTCTGTCCTGCTCAATCAATGTGAATTATTGTAGTGCACCCCTGGCACTAATACATCTATCAAGTATGCTGCAAATTACCGTACGTGTACACGACGTCGATGATTACCGCATTGCCATTATTAACTTGCGAATTTCTAGTCTTTTTTTGAAGGCAATTGGTGCTGAATGCCCTCATGCCAATGGCCGGCATTCGCACCGCCAATGTTTACGATTTTTTGACTGTTAAATTGCAATTTGTTGGCCCAAGGACTTGTATAGCTCTTTTTCTATCCCTGACGGACACCTCCTTATGAGTTGGCATTCGCACCATTGACGTTTCAGTGTTTTGTTTCACTGGTCATTGTTTATCCCAGACTTATCGTTAGGACTCACGCTGCTGTGGCCCTATATCTTAGTTCTTGTTCTATACCCGATGTTCGTAGAATATCTGCTTCATTTATTATCAACACCTGTCGGACTGATATCCTAACCAAGACTCGGAAACCGGTAGCAACATAGCTATTTATGAATTGGAAACTGCGGATATACCGCCGCAGAGCGCTTCGCCTCATAGAAGAATTCTGGTAAAAATTGTGTGTTTTGGAAAGTGAGACTGCAATTCTACTGTATATAATTTCTTGTCAACGTGTGAGCCGTGAAATAGCCCAGAATTTATGTCAGTACCGTGACCTCATAACTTACCACATGGGGAGACGTTTAAATTGGGAGGTTAGCACAGCGAATTCAAGGGACGAAGCTGTGAAGTCAGATCTAGCAGGTCTGTTCTGCTTCCGCTTCATGGACTTTAACCCGAAGCAAAGGGAAAAAGGCACAGAACAGTCGTTACAAAACAGATCCAGAAGTGTCACTGTATCGTCTTCATTAGCACATCGTGGTTGATTTCGTGGGTCACCATTTTTAGAGCACACAGAAAATGTTAGTAAAATGATGGGCAGACTGGGGTTTGAACCCAGGGCCTCCTGGAGCTATACCAGCTCACCGCCTTTGGGTGTCATATTTATGTGACAGAACACATCCAACACCCCCCGTCAAACTGGCACATCTTTGCAGTCTTGCCACACACAGGGCCCATAACCGTTAGCAGCATCTGACAGATGTCCTGATGGAGTTTAAACCCAGGCCCCTGGATATATACCAGGTGCTCTAACCACTGAGCTACCTGCCCACGGTATAGCACAGTGCCTCATTTCGTCAAATAGTGTTCATTCATGCAACAGATTGCACTTCCTACAACAAACAGAGAAACAACCTGAGTATCCCAGTCATAAACAGCTCAGGCTGTGGTAAGGCGAGGTGTATGCGGTGAGGAAGAGTCAGCGAATGAGTGAGTCGTCTTACTCGTTTCTACTTGATTTGATTTTTTTGCCATGAATCACGTGAATAATCGCCTCACCTGTTACCTGTTCTCTGACCAGCGAGCTTAGGGCAACATTTCACCACTTCGCTATCATTGGCGTCTCACTGATGAGCGAATAATTTGAACATAGGCAATAGATTTTTGACGTATTGCACATACATCTTGCGGCGTTGCCGCGCGAAGCACGAGGGAGAGAAAAGGCTGTAAACTCATGTACGAAAAAAGACTAGTTATTTCTCTTTTGTCTCTAATCCGAGCCCGATCACATGAATTCAACGACGCGCATGAATAGCTTCTCATCGACCTACTCACTTCTCTCAGGCGACAGCCGTCCCGCGCCCGTGGCCTTCTCTCTGGGATGGTATCACGTGCATATCCCAACATACGATGAAGTCAGAGGTTGCAAGGACAAAGCTCAGCACATGTTCATCCGATCCTTTGACCGGGTAGAAATCCGCAATTACCAGCGGATGGCTTCCACGGATGATCGGTGAGCTCCGGCAACACACCGAGGGCAATGGGCCCGGGGCCAATGAAAATGAGAGGAACGAGTCGAAGTAGATGTCCGTTAGGGGTAGACAACAAGGCTCATATGGCCCATACCTGACGAGCCAAGACACAAAGTCCCGCGAAATCATAGCTTCTCTTAAAATCATGGCGCGCTCATGAGGTCGGTCCAGGAGGTCATGTACAAGAGTTGAGGCTTTGAAGCGGAGATGGAGTGTGACTCGTTCTTATTGACTTTGCGCTCAGGGTGTTGTCCGAAGTTACAATGTCAGCCAGGCATTGATTACGTTCCAGTGATGCGGAGAACTCATGCTCAAGTGTCAAGGTCCTGTCTAGCACACCTCCCTAAGCCTCAGATGCACAAGCCAAGACGAGAGTGGTCCATCGTCCGAGAAAGGGAGGAACGAATGCGGGCAGATTTTTCGCACAGCGGTACGGGAATGGGTGCTTTGAGAAATGAAATGGCGACAAGGCGGGCAAGACGAAGAGAAGGGACGGGATTAAGAGAGAAGGAAAAAGGGAATGTAAGTGCCTATATTTTGCGATAGACATCCGCAGAGGTCAGATGATGTGGCGTGGCCAGCTCGAGTGAACGGCAGATTACGCGATGCTTGGCGTGAGAAGGTATCGTGGGAACGGGAGTTGGGCATGTGGCAGTCGAGACAAGACAAGCAGGACTGTACTGGGTTGGACGCAACCCGCACTGCGCCATTGTAAGTGTGATAGACTCGACTGACCCTCAGCCATTGTACGAGGACTTTGGGAAGAGAGAGAGGGGACCAGATTGGTACTTGTTTGGGGCAGGCCAAGAAGGCCAAGCCGTGCCAAGGAATGAGCTCTCAGCAACCCTCACCGACGACTCCTTCTCCTTCCCACCATGGGTCCGTCTCATTCCCCAGACCGACGTGCTCCTGCTGACTTGGGTTTACCCAGTGGTTATCCCACCAACCCGTATCTCACATATCGTCCAGTATTCGCTCGCTCGCTTCCCATTCAGGTTCTCGTCACAGGCATCACTCTCACCCTCGTCTCTGTTCTGCTCATCCAACTCCTCTTCTCTGCTCCTTCTCATATCCGTATTGCACGTACAAACTTTTTCCTTCAAATATCTGCAGCCATCACTGTGCTTGCCTGGGAGATTGCTTCCCTCACTGTCATCTTAAATGTATCGCGGGATCAGAGCCGGAAATGGCCCTTCATGCTCGACTATGTTGCAATCGACTTCCCCCCTCTTAATGATCCCCGCACCCACGGCTCGTGGTCAACCGCTGGATTAGTTTCTTGGCTCTTAATGAATGCTATGGTCTCGGTCCTCACCCAGGTATGTCATCTTGATACCGTCTCCCCACCAAGAATGGTTGATTTAGTAAATTCAAGGCCACACACATTCATTTCCTCACTCTTATGTATCCCTCCCGCCTTGAGGCCCAACTAATCCTTATTCTTCTCGGGCCACTCGCCGTCGTCGCCGCATTGACCCAGTTTGCGCCGCTCCACCCGCACCTTAATTTCGTCTCCACCATGAGTAGTGTACGCAACGTCTGCAATGCCACTCTAACCATCCTCTTTGGCATTTCCCTCGCCATCTGGGGCTTCGTTGTAAATCGTAAGCAGGCCTGGCGCACAGACGGTGGTACCGCAGCCTTTGGTGTTGGCGCCATCATCCTTGCCCTCGCCTCCACTGCCATTACAATCTCCTACATCCCTTCGCGGGAGCGGTTCGAATGGGTTCCTGGCCTCACTGGCGCTATTGTGCTCTGGCAATCATTCCTTGGCTGGTGGTGGTGGGTTGGCGCCGGCATGGGCATCAGCGAAGTCGATGAATGGCTTAAGCGCGCCGAGAAACGTCGAAAACGTCGTATTGCCCGTCAGGCACGCAGGTCAGAACGAAAAATTCGTTTCCTCGGCGCATGGAACAACATGACCGACGGCGCTCGCGCTACCTTTACTGCACCGGGGAAGACGCCCTCCGATACGAACACAGTCCATGAAGGGAATAACGGCGGATCTGATACGGATTCCTTCCCTCCCTCTTCAAGATCGGATGATGCCTCCACCAAGAGCCAGCCAACCGATGACGGGTATCGCCAAGGTGGCTGGTACTGGCCTTGGAACCTCATATGGATCACATACCGTCACATCCGCAGTGCACACATCAGTGCCGCTCGCCGCCGTGCCGTCGAACGCACTGAGCACATACGTGAGGCATTCAATGTCGACGGCTCGGCCGCGCACGTACCCGCGCAGGCCGGTTGGAGTCTTGGTTCATTTGGCGTGCGGGAAAGAGAAGCTAGAGAGGCCGCATACGAGATGGAAGGCGTCGAGGGGCTGGTGCGTCGGAATCGGGGTGGGATTGCAGCTCCAACAGAGATGACGGAGCCGGAACCGGAGGGGGAAGGAGAAGGGGAATGGGAGGTTGGCCGGGGTTCAAGACCGAGAAGACGCGAGATGGAGCACCCAGATCGACAAGCAGGGACCGGTCATACATCGGCGGAGGCCCACTCGTCGTCACCGTGGTGGTGGGGTCCCCTGAGGCAATGGCGACTGCAGGATACCACGGAATACCCGGAGCGCGACTGACATCCGAGAAGTGTCTTGCTGTAGTTCCGGAATCCAACCCCTTCCATGGAGGCTGGGTCTTTGATACGCCACGCCTTCGGTTTGCATGTGGCGGGGTTTACCACGCCGCAGGGGGTGCTCCTACAGCGAAGGTCTCCATCCCGGGCCCTTGGTACACCTCCATATATCATCCCCAGCCTCTGCCACGTAGCGACGTGCAAATTATTTGGCCCTCCTGAGGTCTCATGAAAGACCGCACTCATGGTGTTCCCCCTCTCTCTATTTCTTCCCGTCAGACTCGTCTTTGGATTTCCTTAGCAGCAGGTCCTTTCCCCCGTGTACCACAATATTTGACGCACGTCAAAGATAGGCTGAACTCCGCGACGAAATGTGTCACCCCAGTCAGTGCGCCGCGGACATCATCCGCTTCTCCCTCTTCTTCCCTCCTCGCACTCCTCCCATGACCAAACGGTCAATGAAATAACTTTGGTACCCCCGAATTTGATCTCTCTTTCGACTGTCTTCCAGGAGCTCTGGATCGTCCTCCTGTTCCTCATCGTAAGTTACTTTGGTCTTGTTACCCCTTCCGCGTTTGCTTATGGATTTTCTTGTCCGTGCCGGCCAAATTTTTCTCGCCTCTCTCCTGCCCTTACTATCACCCGTACCATCGACACTCTTTAATAAATGCTGTTGATCGCCAGGACCCTCACTTTTTGAAATAACATCGCCACGTTATTGTCACCAACCGTTGGGTCAGATTCCCCTCTTCCCAATACACCCTTTCTCCCTACCAAGATTTCGTCGCCGGGGGAAGTGACCGCGGCCAAATAGTCCTTTTTGGTGGCCATTCCGGCAACTGGTCACCCAGAACCCCAGCATTCCCTATTTTCCGATGCAGGTCAAAAATAATGCGGTGGCTTTTCTTTCTCTGCCCTGGAGCACCGTTCCTCCTCCCGCTTTTTCTGCTGAGAGGTGGAGTATTGGATCTGGGCTCAGACGCGGCATCGTCGCTAGACGCCCAACAAAGATGATCCCTGCGCTCTAACGCGGTCACCTCGCCCCGGATAACACTTCCTACGATACCGGTGTCAGACCCCGAGCGATTTAGCACTGCTCTTACTGTGGGTTTTGCAAACAACACAGCGAGGGTGGATTCCAGACCCTATCGCGATGGAGATTGGGACGTAAATTTTTTTATGGTCGGGCGGTGGTCACCAGAGGGTGGATTGTCTTGGCAGCTTGGTGATATGCACATGTCTCTTCCATCAGTATCCCAGGATTCCCACCCATCCTCTCCCGTGTGCTGTCAGTGCAGCCTCTCGATGCCTCATTCGTGCTACTCTTTCTGATACCTAGCTAGTAGCTCCCATCCAACTTGGATTGCTCATCCTCTTGATGTCATTGTTGTGTCCTACATGTGTTGGCTGTTACGCTACACTGTAGATATCAAATGCAAGGTGTATAACTTTTTCTTGGGTCCTGATGTTCACAATCTTTGTGTGAGGTCATTGATGAGGTCTTACGTTACTTGTTTGTCCCTATGGCCCGTAGTCAAGCGCTCGAGGTCATCTTTTAGTTATCTAGCACTACCGTTCACCCCTTCGAGTGGTGTCTGTTGGATTGACATGAATTCGACGTTTAACCGAACAATGCTACTTTTATATTTTATAGGGTATAGAGGATAAAGACATTAGACAGCATCTCACTAGCACGGACGATAACAGATACACAATAACGTCAAAAATACCAGTAGTTAAAAAAAGAAAAGAAAATCCATCTGTAAGTTATAATCAGTCATTGTTTTCTAACCGGATCAGCTCGGCCGCGAGCTCGACGAGCACATCCTCCGCATGAGGGTTGCGCGGGAATCGCGTGCCCGTACCACAGCTACTACCGCCCCAAAATAATCTGGCCGCGCACGCGGCAAGCCAGCGGCGTTTTGGGCCTGACAATGTCCCAAATACCTGCGCGGTGTTGCGTCGCCAGCCGACGTCGTACAGCCGTAGACGTGAATGGGCGGCGCGAACGGCGCGCCGCTGTGAAAAGGCGAGTTGGTGTTGTTGGGGTGGACTTGAGAGGCGGCAGGGTGGGAGAGGAGGGAGGTGGCGGAGGAGATGGAATGGGGATATGTGCTCTAGCGTTGTTTGATTCGTGCTGTTGTGGGAGAAGAGAAAGGAAAGAAGGAAGGAAGAGCGTTTAGATGTTAAGGTGTGCTTGTTTGAGGAAAGAGGGGGAGAGCAAAACGCACAGGACGAGGTAGATGTGATAGCCGAGGAAGGAACCCATGACGAGCGTGAATGCGCATCCGGCAAAAGAGAGCATTAGCATATGTACTGGCGTTATTTCATTCTGGCAGAAAAGGTTTAGTGTTTGAGTAGCTTTCGCTACATGAGGTAGGTAAAGTAACGTACGATCGCGAGCGGCTGGCTAAACGCAAAGACGAGCCCTCGGATACATACCACAGAGACGTAGGCTGCGAGGAAGGTGACAGATGCGAGGAAGTGAAGGAAAGAGGGGTACGTCCTGAAACCCTGCAAGGAAACGTTCAGTCTCCCGCGTGCAGCGCGTAAATTAAAACCCTGGAAGGGGCTACACGCGGCGGGAATTCGGCAGTTGGAAGAAACGACGCACGATGCATTTTGCGCCCATCCAGGGACAATGGTGATCTACAAGCAATGTTCCGTGCATAGTAAAGGAAAGTATGTGTGTGAGTACGGTATCCACAGACACAGCAAGAAGGACACGCACCCATTTTAAGCACACAACGCCCACACTGCGAGCAGTGGTGCGCACGCTCGGGCTTCGGCTTCCAGCAAATGCGACACCACCTTCCTGGCTGCGTGTAATCGTCCGACGGCGCGGTGTTGAGCAGGGCATCTTCAATGCTTATTTCATCTCTACCAGTTCCGCCACCGCTGCCACTACTGACGTCCTCCGATTTGGCATCTGGGACTGGTCCTGGGTCGCGTGCCACGCAAGCGATGAGCGAGCTGAAAGAAAGGAAGGAAAGGGCGTAGATGATGAGGAGGTGTGCGATGAAGTATAATGGGGCACGCCGAGTTAGGTAGTGATAATTGATCAGGACGTGCAGGATTGATGGATGCGGTGCGAGGAGAAGTAGGATTGCGACTGTCGTGGGTCGGGTCGAATCACTGAGCAGGGAAGAAAAGAGAGGACTCAACGGCATAATGGCACGTAGTGGTACCATCGACGGGGGTTTCCTGGACGGTCGTCTTCATCATCCGTATCGTAATCGTTGGTATTATGCCCTCGAATTGGGGGCAAGCTGCCCGGTTCAAAGGAGAGTAGGGGCACGGGGTTGTTACTCATGATAAGAGGCAAAGGATGGTATTCGACAAGGAGCAGAAAGGGTACAGGATTACACAAGGAATGGCAGGATGATAGAGTACAAGAACGGAACCGGAACACTCAATCACCCGAATTTAGAACCCGCGGCTGTTACATTTACCGCGGATAATCGGTCTAAATACCTTTGATGACAGCACATGGCACATCCACTCGGCCCGTGCAATAAATCATCGCACACCTGACCCGATGGTCCCCGTCACTCCACTTAATGGCCACTCCCACCCAGTCGCTTCCCCCAGACCCCTCGTTGACGACAGGGCCTTCTCTGTCTCCTTCTACGACTGGGAACCCTTTAGGTGGTAATTTACCCTCCGTCTCCCTCGTCTGTGCGTCTCGATTCTTTCATCGTCTTTCTCATCAGAGACTAACACAGAACTGCGCAGTATATATATTTTCTGGTTAGTTCCCGCCTTTGCAGTGCTTGAGCTACATTGACGGACTGACACCACACTACAGTTATCCTCGCATTGTTCGTAACGATCCTCGGCATCCTTGTCACGCGCTCAGTCCGTCGGCGCCGCCGACGTAATGGCGCTTTCCTTGCTGCCCTTGCCTCGGGGACGCCCAGTGTACGTCGTGGCAACAATGGCGTCCCAGAGTCGAAGCCAGTGCTGTGGGAATCTTTCATCACCTCCGTGGACGATGAGGGAAAAGGCTGGGCTGGGATATCAGTGCGTCATTTCTTCAATTCGCTTATTATCATCGATCTGTATCCTGAGGGCATTTGCCATGGTCAGCCTGTAGCAGGTGTAACGTTGGTGCCCGTACATGAGGCAGAGGCAAAGTCTCGGCAATCGCCAGCGTCTCGGCAACCACGACTGCGCTTCCCACGTGCCGGAACTCGTCCGAGTCATCCCGTCGCGCCTACGCCTAATTCAACTGCCTCTCCTTTAGAGTCACCGGTGTCGTCATCTAATCCCGTATACCTGACAGTTCTCGTCTCAATGCCTACGCCACGGGCACATGAGGATGCAAAACAAGTCAAGGGAGACGGAGGGCCACCTATAGTCGAGCTTGGTATCGCTGAGGTTACATACACGCAAAATGTTACTTGAATGTTTTCTTCCGTTTTTAGACGCGGCCCGTTGTGCTACACGTTTTTTTACGATTTACGAATTCACGACCTCGGGGTACGCATATCGTGCATAGCAGTGTAATGTACGAATCCTCCCCATGCACTGATATCCCAAATGCATTGTGTTCAGTACATGTGGTCACCAATTATATAATTAGCGACCGGTTCAAAGAAGGAAAACTTTACCTTTTTGGCTCAACCGTTGGCCGGAACGTAGCCAATTGAATGTATAGAAACTGGCTGTGCCCACACCGAGTCACTTCTACGAATCAATTCGAGTCAAATCAACACGAGTCATCCAAGACCCATTGTATAAGATGGTGCACCATACTCTTACTTGCTTCATCCTGCCCCAGGCCTGAGACTTCCGCCAATGTCGACCCCTGCTGCCTCCTCTCAGATCGTCACTCTCCCTCACATCCCCGAGCTCTTCGATCTCAACTTCCTCGACATTCTGCTTCCTCCTCGTCCGGCCCTCAGTCCTCATGCTAATGTCGGCGCACCCGTGCCCAAGAGTGCCTTCATGGACGCGCTAAACTCGGTCGCACACCACAAGCTCACCGAAAACGGTTCTCCGGCGTTCAGCTCTACGCTTTCGTGTACACTGGACGCATTTCAGAGCTTGTCTGTCCATATGGAAAGTCTTACCATCGACAGTGTGCTTTGTAGAGCTTGGGTGGAAGACCCGGCGCTCGTTTTGAAGATCATCTGGAACACGCGGAGTATTCACGATGGGAAGAGTGACAAAGAACTTTTTTACAGGTACGTTCATCCTAGCCGTATACGTTTCCTGAACTGGCTCACAATATCATGTTCGTCTACATCTAGGGCCTTTGGCTGGCTCTATAAGCGCCATCCCCGTACGGCAATCAGCAATCTCGCTCAACTCGTTTCTCCCGTCTGCACGATTAAAAAATCCAAGCATACTACACGGATGCCACACGGTTACTGGAAGGACCTTCTCAACATCCTTGCTCTCGCCGCCGTTGGGCAGTTCGACGTTTGTCACTCTGAGTTTTTGCATGGCTGCCGTGGTCGCTCTCACAAGCACCAAATGAGATCTACCGGTCCAAGTAAGATGACGCGTGCCGAGCGCCGCGCGACTAAAACACCCGAAGAGCGCAGTGCTCTCCTCGCAGCCAAGAGCCAAAGGGCCAAATCAATGGCACGGGACCGTCGCGTCAAACGTGCAGCCGACGCGCATGCGTCTATTCTAGCCGCGCTTTCTAGACCCCGTTTTCGCGCTCTCTATATCGCCGTTGCACGCCTATTTACGGCCGAGCTTGTGGGTCAGGCGGCACTCATGCGTAGGGCTGAGGCTCTCTCTGACGGCCAAGAGGAAGAGCGGAATCGAATCTTACGTGACGTGTCTCTAGTTGGAAAATGGGCACCTACTCCCGGAGCCTCGCATGACAAAGTGACCAATATCTCCACGGCAATCGCAATTCTCCTACACCACGACAATGCCATGTCATCCCTTTCTCGACCCGTCAACACCTCAGCTGCCGTATCTGCAGAGGACGCCCACGTGCTTCGTTCGTTCTACCAACGCTGGGTGCTCACACCGCTCCGTGCCTCAGCTCACATCCCAGAGCCACTCATGGCCGCGCGCCGCTGGAATGAAGTCTCCTACAAACATGTTGCGTCTAGATGCATGTACATCAACAGCAAGCGCTTCCTCAAGCACGACACCGAGCGATTCGAGGCTTACCTGGATAGCGTAGCAGATGGCAAATCCAATATTTCCGGCGCGACGCTTCTCCCGCACATGCTGCTCGCCAAGGCCGTCGCATCGCCCAGCTCGAGGCATATCAGAAGTGGATCGCTACACCCTCGCATTGCTCAGCGTGAGGCACAAGTCATCGATGCACAGTGGGACGCGATGATCGCAAGGCTGCGTAGCGCCGGTACGCTCGACAACTGTCTTGCTATCTGTGACGTCTCGGGCTCTATGGGCAGCATCCACAGGCCTGTCAACATACACAATACCAAACCTGATCCCATCCTTCCAGCTGTGGCGCTCTCCATGACGCTCGCTCAACTCGCCAAGCCGCCCTTCTCGAACATCTTCATCACATTCTCCGGCAAACCCGAGATCGTCAGGCTCATAGAGGGCGCAGGTCTCGCAGCCAACGCGACGATAATGACCCAAAGTCAGTGGGGTTGTAACACGAATTTGCACGCTGTGTTTGTGCGTTTGCTCCTCCCACTGGCAGTGAAGCACCGTGTGCCGCGCGAGGAAATGGTCAAGCGGCTGTTTGTGTTTTCGGATATGCAGTTTGATGCTGCGGATGGTGCTGGGAGGGATGCTGGTGGTTGGGAGACGAATCATGATGCGATTGCGCGGGCTTATGCCGACGCCGGGTACGACGTACCTGAGATCGTGTATTGGAACCTGGCTGGCGAGCTCGAGACTGTTCCTGTTGAGGCTGAGCGGAAAGGGGTTGCGCTCATGAGTGGGTTTAGTCCGGCGATGATGAAGGTGTTTATGGGTGAGGATGAGGAGGAAGAGGAGGTGCTGGATGATGATATGGTTATGGTGGATGAGCAGGGAGAGGAGATGAAGCCTGAGCCGATTGCGAGGAAGCAACAGGAGATGACACCGATGTCCGTTATGATGAAGGCACTCGGGATGGCAAGTTATGACAATCTGGTAGTTCTGGATTGATGCATTTGGACATGACAACTATTTATTATAATCACACCCTAGTATTGTAATATTATATTCTCAAAATGCAATTATTTCTCAGGCAAGCTTACTCCGTTGTGAGGAGGAAGCAGATGGTGCATTTTCTAGCCACTGAGTAAACGAGTGTCCGATCTTCTGTGATTCTATAGCTTCTAAGGAATGGTAAAGAAAACTTTCGAAAGGCAAATAGTACGGAATGTCCACTGTTCATTCGAGTTACCACCTTTAGGGACCCGCATTTGACCCGATAACAGCCTTTACAGGTCTACTCGGCTTCCCTTAAATAAAAGGACCTTGCGAAGGGGGTTGAAAACACTCACAAATCACGAGACGGATGGCTTCTCGCAAACGCCCTCACCCCAAGAAAGTACATCCTCGACCTTTGCGCTCTCCTCAATGTGCTTCCCGCACGCGCCTTTCCAAGATACCATCGAGCGGGCCCTACATGGGAGGTACCCCTGGGCAAAGATATAATTCGTGATATGCGCCAGGTGTTCACAGGGCTTCATCCGTGGCAGATCTAGGCGGATAAGCTTTGTAGAAGTGTGGGGAGGTGTAGTACTCATAGTGAACCCAAATAGCCGCAGGAATGTCCGCTAAATAGCCGAAAATAAAAACAAAAAGCCGATCGTTATTAGCATGCATGCCGTATTCAGAATGTAGAAAAGGAAGGGAACCATATACCGATGACGAGACGAAGAACAGACAAGGGGGTGTTTCCTACGCCGCGCGCGAGCAACTCTTGGACGGCATGGCTCGCTTTGAGGCACACAAAAGCACACTCCTCCCACCATGCGACCGAGCGCCATTTAGGGTCCATGAACTCTTGTTGAAAAAAGTAGTCGAGGACGTCCTCGAGCTCAAACAGCTGCGCGGCATCGCTGACGTCGATAAGCTTAGGCACGCTTTCGCTGAGACCATGTGTGCTTCATGCTCGTAGATCTGGAACTCCTTCGGTGAATGACGGCTGCAGATGTAGTCCCGAAACGATTTATGCATTTGAGGGATATCGTCTTCAGTAAATGAGTCGGTCCCGGGAATATGGACGCTTCGCATTTGTTGAAAGAAGTTCTCGATGTCAAATTCTTTCTCCGAGATGTTCAATATCGAAGTAATGTCACGGATGGAAAGTGGCTGCTGACGAACGACAATGCATCCAATGATGCGACGAAAGTACTTCAAGCAAATGGTATCCGTCGGATCAAGGGCTGAGTGTTTCTCCCCTGTGCCTCCCATACGCCAAGTGCCAAGGATGAGATCGTAGAGGGTGTCAAGTTTGCCAACTCCAAGTTGATGAACCTTTTCAAAGACATGTTCCTTAGCGGGTTTACCATGGTCCTTAACGTACTGTTCAATCCACCTCACAGCGGTTGCAGCATAGTGAAAGAGCCCAGCTGCCTTGGCGGATAAGTCCTCTATTTGAGTTGTCGATGGCCATTCCTGCCATTTCCGTTTTTCGCCAATCGCTTTCAGGCGTGAGTAGATGAAGTCGCCAACATCCTTTACTGAGTCCTTGGGATCCAGGGTGATCTTGTACGAGGTTTTCAGGTCAGTGACAATCCAATTCTCCGGGTGCGAGGTAGTGACGAGTTTCACATTCTCGGGAAGCTGGGAGGCAACGCTGGACAGAATGGATGGCACGTCCTCCGTTCCTGCAGACTCCAGCTCGTCCAGAGCGTCAATGACTAAGACCAATGTTCCCGACGGCCTTGATGCTGCTTGAATAGGCCTAAGAAGAAGTGCCATAGCCTGTTCCTTCGCTAGTGTATCAGCAGAGGTCCCTTTTAACTCCTCATGTATGACCTGCGCTGCCGCTGGTGATTTTGCCAATTGCCGTGCGATGGTCGGAAAGAGCCGTTGTGGATCCGTGGTATCGGGAACGTTGCGAGAGATGAAGTATTGTGCACAGAGAACATTGCATTCTTTGAGGCGCCGCGCAATTGTTGCAGCAATGGTGGACTTGCCGCTCCCAGGTATCCCTGCAATCCAGCAAATATGCTGATCATCGGAAAGCTCCGTCGCCCGCCAGTGAGTTGACACGTGGTCGGAAAAGATGACGGGAGCACAGCCACAGCTATGCCCCTGCACACTCCACGACGGTAGTTGCCGAACGGCTAATGCCAAAAAGAAAACCTTACCCTTTTTTGGAATGTTTTCAATTCATTTGCCATAGCCGTTGGTAACACTACTCCACGGACCCTCAGCGCTCTCCGACGTCTGTACGTACTCACTGCATCTCCCCTACCTAAACACCAACAGGTCGCTAGTCCGCTACAGACCACTCCGGGTGCTTCAGTCTCTCTCACCTCTCAGGAAAATTTGTGACACGTTAGCGACCGTCGCACTGCACTCGACAACGCCCCTTCCCACGGACCTGAGCGATATGTGTATAATCCTATCACCGGACACCCTACAATGCAGCCCTCTTTTGAGCTCGCTTGTACTTTTGATTCCGTCGTGCCGTGCATTATTTCTTCTTTCAGCCTCTTTGGCCTGAGGGTGCCATACTTTAGCCCGAGCGAACAAGCCGACACAGGTCCTGCCCGTTGTCGAATACTGATACATTCCCTCCTTCCTTAGATCTTCTAATATCTTCTCTCCCCTCCCCGAACTTACTCACACGTCCCAACCGCGCTACACCGCAGTCATCCGCGCCAAGTTCAACGTGCGAGCGACAGGTCTTGCGCCTACCACAAACTCTGTCACCCTAATCGCAGCCGCGAGTGACTTGACCCTCCATTCCCCCTGACTCGCCTCAAGCTCGCCTAATCCCAACTACGGACAGCAGCATGTCCGGCTCGTGCACTACGTGTTCTTATTCGCAGGTCCCATCGCTCAGTCACTCTCTGGCTCGAAGTTCAAATCCCCGGCGAAATAAGCTAGTAAAACATGCCCCAAGGAGATCAAAGTCAACGAGGGCCTTTGTTGGGTCCAGCATTTCCTTGAAAACGGAATACGCTGATATAGTATTCGAGGAGGTCCCCTTCCGGTACAACGTTTTGGCGTCCGTCTTGTCGTGGATCGTCCTCGCAGGCTTCCTCGTCATACCCACTGCATTTCCGGAAATCGAGATGATCATGAAGAATTCACACGAAATGAGCCCTCCCCCGGAGCTGCGATTCCTGGAGAAACTCTCTTTGTACGTCCCTTTCACCCTTCTTGCACCCCCGTCTCCAAATCAAAAGCCGTCACTCTGGCTCTTTATTCAACTTATAAGCTAACACGTGGAATCAAATCAACAGATTTATCCTCGGCTTTGCCTGCTGTGGCGTTGGCTTGATGGGGCTTGGTTGCGTCTGGTATCGCGTCGGACACAACTATGTCTGGCTTCTCAGCAGTATCTTCATCCCAGGGGTGTTCAATGGCGCCTCTGGGTTGATCTCTACATTCGTGAACATCTATAGTTCACAGAATGGCATACACTATAACAAGTTGATATTCGCTACTATCGCCGCTAGCGGAGAGTACGCCGTCATTTGTGGGTTTCTAACGATGATATATACAATCCTGAGGGATATTGTCAAACGTCGTCATGATCGTGTTTCGAGCCAAGAGACTTTGGGAGATAATAGGGTCTAGTCCTAGTAGCAAATCTCGGTACAGTGGTTTTTCGTATTTTGGTTTCCATACCTCGTTGGGCGTCTTTGATAACTTCTCGTTTTTTTTTTCGATTCGATTACTGTACCGCGCACCTCGCGGTGCAGAACCCTATGTAGCACTTTCTATACAATTTAGTTTACTAATGTAAACTCTGGGTGTATCACTATACGCGGAGCTGCTCCCATGGCCTGAGCCATCGTTGCATAGCGCGAGAGAAGGGTAACATGTAATCTTTACACGCTGCCGTAAGACTATCCACGCAGGAGATGGGAATCTCGGGTGAAGAATGACAGACATGGCACGGTGGTCCAGCAGATTCGGACCTTCATAATAGCTCGGCAGTACCTTGAACTGTGTACCTCCATTTATGCTCACAACGACTCGGAGGTCGAGACATCGTTGTGCCTGATAGGTACCAGCAATGTTAACACAAATCTATCGCGCAGCATGGAGCTCATTATGCGAGGTCAGTGTTTAGATATGAAATGGGGAAATCAGGATTTGATTACAGTAATCACACCCATACTCAGCGGCCTATTACTGTAATATCGTAATATTATATTCCCAAAATGCAATTATTTCTCAGGCAAGCTTATGCTGTTGTGAGCAGATATTTCCTAACAACTGAGTAAAAGAGTGTCCGGTCTTCTGTATTTTTTATAGGCTCTAAGAAATGGTAAAGAATAGCTTTCGAAAGGCAAATAGTACGAAATGTCCACTGTTCATTCGAGTTGCCACTTTTAGGGACCCGCATTTGACCTGATAACAGCCTTTACAGGTCTACTCGGCTTCCATTTAAGAAAAGGACCTTGCGGAGTGGGTTGAGAACACTTACCAATCACGAGACGGAGTGGCTTCTCCTCGCAAACGCCCTCACCCCAAGAAAGTACATCCTCGACCTTTGCGCTCTCCTCAATGTGCTTCCCGCACACGCCTTTCCAAGATACCATCGAGCGTGCCTTACACGGGAGGTACCCCTGCGCAAAGATATAATTCGTGATATGCGCCAGGCGTTCACAGGACTTCATCTGTGGCAGATCAAGGCGGATACGCTGCGTAGCAGTATAGGGATGTGTGCAGTGCAAGTACTCATAGTGAACCCAAACAGCCGCAGGAATGTCCGCTAAATAGCCATAAAAAAAAAAAAATTCGGATCATTTATTAGCATGCATACCGTATTCAGAATGGGGAGGGGAAAGGAAAGAAAACCACGGACCGATGACGAGACGAAGAGCGGACGAGGGGGTGTTTCCTACGCCGCGCGCGAGCAACTCTTGGACGGCATGGCTCGCTTTGACGCGCACAGAGGTACACTCCTCCCACCATGCGACGGAGCGCCATTTAGGGTCCACGAACCCTTGTTGAAAAATGTAGTCGAGGACGTCCTCGAGGTCAAACAGCTGCGCGGCGTCGCTGACGTCGATAAGCTGTGCAGTGACCTGTTTGTGCATACGCGAGACCTGGTGGTAGGTGATCCAAAGTTCAGAAGAAGAACAAGAAACGGGAGCAGGGCAATGAGCGACGGCGGTGCCAGTGGTCATGTCGATGGTGTCAAGCGAGAGAAGGGTAAAGATAGTTGAAGTTGGAGAGCTTGGTGGTAAGGAAGGTGTCGACTCGGTCGTTGAGGAAGCTATGCTTGGTTTGGTAAATTAGAAAGGATGGGTCGATGTAATGAGCCCACTGGACGCTTCTTTATACCGTAGTTCATCGGCTATGCATAGTAACGGTGACCAGCGTGAAAAGACGGCGGGTGAAACGTTTCTGGCCCGGGGCTTCCTCTCATTTGCTCCAAGTGCAGGTTGTGCCTGTTTCGTTTTGGCAATTGAATGACTCGGAGTTATCGGTGACGCCCTTTATTTCCGACTTGCCGCTCGTAGACAACCTCTCATTCATTCTCCCATTAGAACACCCAGGCGATGCTAGCTAGAAATCAGGTAACGCCGCAACGTAGGTCGCTTCTGCGAACTGAAAGGACTTTTTGACGAGGGATGCCCACCGGACGACCACACCTGACCTCTCATTCATTCTCCCAAGCGCGCGTGATACGGGCTGGAAACCTAGTAACGCCATTCAAGGGACAATTTGAGATTTTTGACGAGGGACTAGCACTGGATGACCATACTTGATTCGACCATTAAGCTTCTCTCCTCCAGTAGGGCCATCCCAGACAATTTGAAGTGCTGACGCAATTGAGAGATCATAGTCCTAGGTATGTGTCCTTGTGGGAAATTCTCTGAGGCGACTATCCTTATCAATGGCAACGTCTCCTCACTTACCCCTTTACGACCGCCACTATCATCCTCCCGTCGTTTCTCTCACCGCCGACCCACTCCTCATTAAGATCATTTCTTAGCCACATCCTTTATGAGTCAATCATCCTCGTCCTCGTCTTTTCGGGCCCTCAATGCTGCTCTCCAGGACAACGAGAACAAGTTTTTTTTCCGATGATAACGGGATTCCCGAGTACGCTGCGAATAGCTGGATGGACCATGTCAGGTTCGAAAATGTGTCGTTCGACGTGCCATATGGGTTTGAAACGTCTGTTTGACCCGGGCAAAAGTCACCTCTCCATCTTGCTCTGGATATATGGTTTCTCGAATGAATACGCGCGATCTGAACGCCCTGACAAACCTAGGGTAACGCCCTTACATTATGCGGCTGCGTATGGTTTGCGCGACGTCGTGAAGTTCCTGATCATCGAGCATTCACGAGACATAAACGCTCGAGACCGCGATGACACTGGCAATCAAATCCCGCTGCATTTCGCATCGTGGGAGGGACACGTAGATGTTACTCGACTATTTCTTGAGCATGATGCAGAAGCAGAAGCCCGGGATAATGATGGACGTACTCTACTGCTTCTTGGCATCAGAAGTGCCAGGTGGAAGTTGCTCAGGTCCTTCTCAAACAGATGCATTCCATCACTACTGGCGACGAACTACGGGCGTGAAGAAAAATGGTGGATATCTAGAAATTGTACGGGTCCATCTCGAACATGGCGTAGATACGGAAACCCGGGACAAGCTTGGCTGGCGTTCGTTAACGTGGGCGTTGGGGAAAGGACATAATGGAGTTGCTCGAATCCTGCAGCATAGTGCAGGTATGACAGCCCAGGACAGGTATGAGGTTGCGCCATTGAATGTTGCATCACACAACAGACAGCTAGCTGTTGCTCGGATACTTCTCGAGTGTGGCGCAGATGTGAAGGCCCAAGTGCGATGAACATCAGGTAGGAGATGAAGAGTTTGCTCGATTTCTCCTCGAGTATGGCGCAGATCCGAACGCCTTGGATATCAATGGCCAGACGCCGTTGCATTAGGCATCGGAGTGCGGACATGCGGGGGCTGCTAGGTGCGAATGCGTGGAAAGCAGGCGATGACTGCTGCTCCAGTACGGTGCCGATGTTCATGAATGGGATGACGAGGGTCAGACTCCATTGGTGAGAGTGACAGCAAAAGGATTCCCGCTGATGCATTTACTATCGGAGCATGGTGTGAAGGTTACGTAATTACGATGGACTGAGTCGGGGACTTTGTATCAGTGATCTAGGGTCCATAGGAATCTCAGATAACTCGAAATATCTGATGGGCCCTGGACCTTGGTCGAGACCTAACTCGGTCGCTCGCTATGTATATGTTCTCTTTCCCAACTTGAAACCTACAGTAGCTGAAGTTGCTAAGTCCACGGTCGGGGTCAGCGGATTGATTTTTGGTTTGTAGTCTAATGATCCTGATAAGAGTGGGACTTAGAACGAAGCGAGTATCGGATTTTGCCCGCCTCATAGCACACCGCCTCACCTCATTGACTCGGACTCACGTCGTGTGGCCCTGTTCGTGCTCACATCTGGTACAGCATCCTGTTCGCAGTAACAGTTCGCTTCCCTGTGACTCGTTTCTCTTCGTGTTCCAGGCCTCTCTGTTTCAGTTTGACTCTCTAGATTTACCCAGTGTGCGCTCATTCCCTTTCACCAAAGAGCCCGCGCTGTCAACTCCTATCCGACCATTTGCTTCAAAGCCATGAGTTCCTGTCACTATTTTCTCTACCTTACTAACACTATTTTTCTATTTCATACCTCGTATGATCACCTATCCCATGGCATCAAACGTGAGTAGCCCGAAGGTTTTTCATACCCTCGCCTACTTCATTTCCGTCTCTCTTAATTGTCTTTCCAGATCGTGCTCTACTGTTCAAAGGCTTCACATCATACGGTACTCAAAGCGTAGGTACAAAGAACTCCTTTCTATTTAAGACATCTCGTTGTGCCCGAAACATCAGAGTTGTGCTCTCATCCATTTTCGACTTGTGTGCCGTTGCCTCAAACTCCACCCTTGCTTCGCCTTCTCTCCTCGTCGCCTGCCTTGTCACCGTGCACGTCTTTCTCGACATTATTACCAATCCGTTCATCGCTTTAGCGAGCCTGAGGTACCTACGATAGAACCCATGACAGAGCAATGCCGAACTCGGAATAGTGTGCTCAGCAGTCTTATCTCTCCTGGCGTCGAGACTTCAGTTAGAGCTAGTCCACTTACAGTTATATTGCAATCTGTAGACTCGGTGAGTGGTGGTTGGACTGTTACTGTACTTGTCAAAGACTATTTCAGACAGATTTTCAGTGGGCTTGACAGGTCCAGCGCCTCGCCAGACTCGGACATCGCTCGGAGTATAGTACGACATTGACAGGACCGGCGTAGCGCCGCGGTGGTTCCCAAAAACCCTACGTTGTGATCAAATGCGACATACTGAAAAGTACTAGACCGTGATGTGTGGACAGATATACAACGAGAATCACTTCGCCATGTTCTAGGGTATCCCGAAGACGCATACTGATCTGGTACAGTGCACATTCCATGGTATCTTCCTGGATTACTACCCCGCACTTGTAACCTTCATCCAACACCGTATTTTCAGAATCTTATCCGGGTCTGCTTGCCCAAAATCCCAACCGAGCATAAGGCCTCGTCTCAGTTGACGAAGCAAGACGTGGCCAAGCTTGCGTATAAATGCGGGACCCTTTGCTATATCAACAGCACAGATTTGTGTCAAGGTTGGAAAGGATGGTCAACCGTGTCTCCCTCTGGACGTAGTCCTCGACAAGCGGCCCACACACGGTATGGCGCCTGGAGACTAGAAGAGTGAGAGGAAAGTCGTTAGCATACAAACAGCTGGGATCAGCACACGACGCTGGCTCGAAACATGTTGGTCTTTGGAGGCTGGCGGAGAGAAGAAAAGAGCGCAGAGAAGAGAAAAAGAGAAAATCAAACTAGGATGCCTAGCGCGCAGAAAAGTGAGACAGGAGGGAGTCTATTGTTGCAATTATTGAAGAGTCAGTTTAAATACACCAGGGCTCGACTACTAATCAGGAAGATGACATGCTATTTGGCGTGACTTGACGCGGCTTGGCATGATTGGCTCTCTTGGGGTCCTT
>QFEZ01000286.1:928-16833 GCA_003316425.1 Russula lepida | reverse complement strand
GAGCGGTCTTTCTGAGAAGCTCTGCGTAATACTCTGGGTCCTCTGTACCGAAGATAATGAGCTCGGACACTGACATATGGGCTCGGACTGAAGGGCGCCCGTCGGTACCAGCCGCCTACTTCACTCTCCGTTCAAACGCCGCACCACTAGTACTGTTGTGGCACATTCGGTCATTTACAGTACAGGACAAACTACAAGCTACTGCCGTTGTTCTCTGGTGTAGCCTCCTAATAAATGCTGCGTAAATTCCATCGTGAGTATCTTTCATCTCATCAAATTCCATGCTCGGAAAGCCAGATCCTCCGCTGCCATCTGAGTATCGCCTTTCTTCATGCCGCTTGAAATCGCTAAGAAGTTGCTGTCCGATACATCCTAAAAAAGGCGCTCTTCACTTTCCACATGCAGGTTCAAACACAGCAAAGAGGGCTAGTTGTCGTAGCGACTTGGACTTGTCCGAGTCCATGACCCGGCTGGAAGGCCTGGCCACGCTTATCGAGACGCACATAAAATCACAGTCTTCCCTTTTATTTTCTTCGTGACTACTGTACAGTATATGATATATACGTCCACAACAATTTTCCTTACCCCGTAATTTAAAGAAGAAAAAGAAAAAGAAAAAAATTATCTAGCAGCGTTGCTGCCGCCTTGCGCGCGAAAAGGAGAGAGGAGTTTGAACGCACGTCTGAGGTGTATGTGTCACTGGATGCCTGGCGAGAGGGCGGAATTTGTACGTCGGCTGGCGTTAAAGGCACCGGGGCAGAGGTAGGCGGAGGTTCGCTCGCAACTTTAGTTAATGATGGTGCGATAATTGGCGACAAAGACGGTGTCCGCATGGATTGCGGTGCGGGCACCATCGACAAGCGTGTTGGTCCCAGTACAGAGTCAGAGCCAGGGGTCGGGAGGGGAGTTGAAGACGCCGCGGCGGAAGAGAAAGATGGGCGCCCATTTCGAGCGAGACTAATTTGAGAGAGACAGCCTTGCCTGTGAAGAATTCGCCTGCTGTGAGCGAGGACTCAATCGAGGGCACCGGCGGAAATATGTCCGTGTCCGATTGGAACGAGAGCGAGTCGGACTATCAGGTGAGGCAGTTGGTGTTAGTTGTTAGTTTGTGGGTGATGGGATTTTGTGAAGAGAATGGAGCTTTTACTTTTACCGGAACGATGAATGCGATTGATTTGATGGCGCTCGTCGTCAACTTGTATGCTCTTGCGATCTCACAATCTGAGGTGTTGACCTCCCGCTAACGGGACAAAGCACATCCCAAGCTGCGGATCACTTAACTTGTGTTCGTCCAATGCATACAGACCCTCATATTCAAAATACCCAATATTCTCATCACCCTTCCCAGCTACCAGGTGTTCATTTACTTTCATTCATGTTAGAAGGGCGAAAAGGTACTTACCAATGGTCCATGACCCTCAGTATTGCGCACGGCTTCTCCGCCCACGCAGGGATCGAACAGACGCAATTTACGATTGCGCGAGGTCGTCACAAGTAATTGATGCGTTAGGTTAAACGCAAGACTTTGGATGGAGTACCTGTGGCCTGCAAGTGTGGTGTGTGGAGATTCTGGCGTGCCAAGGTCCCACAAATTTGACATCTTCAAAGGAGGCAGCTTAAATACAGCGAATGTCCCTACAGAGTGATCAAGAAACAGTGATAAGGAAGGAGCGGTGTTGTAAGGGAGAGGGTATATGGGTCATCATTGCACCATATGAACAGGAAAATGTATGGAAAAATGTCAGTAAAATTGAAGGGAGAAAGAGAGCATACTAATGCCATGCAGCTGTGGCTAAGTGTTGATCATCATTGCCCAAAGTATGAAGGAAAAAGTAAGCAAAAGGAAAATGGAAAGGCAGGGGGCTGTGGAGGCAGGATGGTGTGTGATTTGTTGGCAGGTATCTTGTAGCAGTGGTTGAGAGGGAGGCAATAGGCGACAGTTGAGAGTCGAGGGCGAAGGAGAGGCGAGTGACGCGAACTGCGAGGTTCGGAAGTTGGCTGCGCGTTTTGCCGAGGTGCGAGACACGTTCTTCATGGTGCATACACCAGCCTTTTCCTGGGGCTACACATGGAGCTTCAGCGCGTACTACACCAATGGCTTCATTTTACTGTAATAATAATGACAACTCGTTTCGCAATTTGCAGGTACATCGAGTCCCCGCCACGATTCCAGATCAGATCTTGCTGCATCGCCTGCGTTACCGCGTGCACGGCGGCACATCCCACGCCTTCGCAGCCGCCGAAACGCTGCGCATCTCGCATCCCCCCGGACTTTACGCGTTTAGGTCACGACGCCTGTCCCGTTTCAATACATCAATGATTGCACGACACCTCCACTACAGTATGCGCGTCCAACCAACCATCACCTTAGACTCGGCCGGTGGCACAGAGTCGCGAGTTACAGCCCGCCGTTCCAAGCACCTCTCCCGCTCAACACGCCACACGAATTCTACGGCGCTCTTGCGCGCTACGCCGCGCTCGTCGAGGCGCCCGCCGCTGTGTAATGCGCATCAGCTGGGCGAGGGCGAAGCGGTTGTGTTCGATAATCGTCGGGTGTTGCATGCGCGCACTGCATTTGAGAGTAGGAGGTTTGGGAGCATGGGCGGTCGCGAGGCCAGTGGTAAGCCGAGTCGGTGGCTTAAGGGGTGCTATTTCGAGGGCGATGCCATGGCGAGCCAATGGGAGCCATGGTAGGATGTTGCGCGATGATAAAGTGATGTGCGGTGAGATATGAGGTGTGATATGGGCTGGAAGATTATAGGATCGACGTACGTTTGACAGATAGAATCTTTAGATTATTACGTGCTTGGTTTGGCAGTGGAAGTTACGCCCACAAGAGCTGATCAGAGTCGCGAGCGTGACAGCGTGACTGTTTGGGAGGAACAAATTGTCGTAAACTGAAATGTTGAGGTGAGATGAGCCTAAAGCGGACGCGCGCATGATTGTCTGTAGAGGTTCAAATTGATCAAATCTCAGTTACGCGCGTACGGCACGATAACTGAGGGAGCAGCGCAGCTACAGTACTCGATGCTGTATATATGTACGACGGCCCAAAACTACGGTAGAGACTAGCTAAGCGATATGTACTAACGATTGTATGTGCTGCCAGTGTGCTGTCTATAAAGGAATGATGCCAACTACTATACTTGGTATGACATATTCGGGCGCTCCGACATTCTGGTCCACGTTCCATTCCACGTTCAATTCCGACACAAATATGAACAAGCTCAAGGGTGTGAAACCACGTTTCCGGGTCACTGTAGAAGGGGACAAGTTGAGCTCGGCGGAAGGGCAAATACACAACGGCGCAAAGGACGTGGAAGAGTGGAAAAAGGGGAAGACATATGACAGGATTAAGGACGGATCGTGATTGGTTGTATGGCGATCTTCCGTCTCCATGCTGTTGTGCAAATGTGACAGGTGTGGGAATTGCGTCTTGTTTGATTCCAGGGACATAAGTGGAACCCTTCTGTCTTTCGCCCCCATGAGCTCCTCAGACAAAATGGCTTGGCCAGTGTTCCTCAAGACTTTGACCACCACCGGATATAATACTATCAATAGGTTGGTCTATCAAGTCGATCTGCCACGAACAATCACTTGACTGTCGCTTTGCAGGCCGACAAGGCTGTCTATCGTGGTTCTTGCGGTAGCCGGGAGTCTGTGGTTATTGGGTGCAACTTTCTCGCCGCGCGCCAACACAGTAGACATTTCACCAACTGTTTCACCAGCCGTTTTGCCGGACAATCCGAGCGAGTATTCATTAATTGGAATCTGCGCTCAAAAAAACTGACTCCTCTTTCACAAAAAGTACTTGACGATTTCCCGCGAAGACAAGTCGTTCTCAGAACTACGCCTACCAATGTTGCAGGACTCGGTTCCGTGGTGGCGCAGTTAAGAAGCAGCGCAGCGATTGCAACTATGTTGGGAGCAAGTTTTCAAACATACGGCGTTGTATCGACCCACAGCACACAGTATTGTGTGGCTGAGAAACTGCGCATCGACATCCTAGAGAATCCATTGGACGTAGGGGGAAAAATATGCTCTTTCATGAACCAACCGGGCTATTTTCGCGCATTGGAGTTGGTAGAAGCGTGGTGCAATGATATGGACGCTCAGGCGCACGTTGACGAAATGCGAGGATTGTTCAGCGATTGCGACCTCATACTGGACGACAGGCCTTGGGACGTGCGCTACGACATGAGCAAATGCACTTGGAGATGGGTCAGGCATATCTTCTCTAACAGCGTAGGTCTCAAAACACCAAGAAAAGGCATCGGTTTACACAAACGCTGGGGCGACATGTCCATTATGACACCACACGACGATCCGTTGACACCCCAGCGATCCACGCCCATCGACAAGGCCGCGGACCTGCTGCGCAAGATGCGTGAATGCGGCATACACGACGAGCTTAGCGTATACATGGAATGGCACAACACGACGATGCTCAGCGGCCTCGGCGAGCCATACCGCATCGTAGACACCGGCGATTCATTCGACGATCTCGTCGATCTCGCCTCCAACAGGTTGATGATTTTGGATCTCAGTAGCTGGACAGTGTTAGCGCACAATATGGCCGGGGGAGGTGTCACCGTCGTCCCTGACATTGACCAATTTTCGATTACCTGGGATGATAATGGGGTAAATAGTGTCTTACGATGGGAGGAATTGCTGACCATCCCGTGCTCGGATTTGTTGACTCTGTACGGCGATTAATTTGTGGACAATTCACATAGATCTGGGATCTGGACCATGTAGCACGCTCTCCCGCTTTTGGACATTGGTTGTTACTTACGGAGCTTTTTCATAAATACCAGCGCAGACCCGTGTTCTGCACGGGGCGTGTATCTGTTTGTAAACGTGTTGGGCTTCAACGTGCATACTCTATGCATCCAGCAATACCAGTTGTTTTTGAAGCAGAAAGAGGAGACGCAAGTGGGCCCTGATCCATTTGAGTCAACACCATGTGTTCGAGAACAATATTAATGCAAAGGCTTTTCCTTGCCGACTTGACGATATTTTTTTATTCAAACAGTGTTTGGTACTACAAAACCCTGAATGCAATCAACGCGTACTTCGACACGGCCACTTTTGACAGGTACGATTATTCTATGCAACAGTGAAATGTTCGGAAATTCGATGGCAAAACCATCGGAGCGACACAGCCAACATGGTAAAACAAAACAAACGCAAGAGAGAGCAAAACTTGTAAGCGCATGCAGGTCGAAGAATATGGCTATGATAGAGCTGCTGGGTGCAACGCTTAAATGCCGAGGTTTGGTGGAGAGTGCACCGAAAGGGAAGGGAACGATGAGGACCGACTGGGGAACACAAGCATGCAGGATAGAAAGGGATGAAGTCAATGGATTCACGAGGCTAAACTACAGTGTTTGAATACATGTAGCTATGATAGGAGGGTTGTACAGTATAGGAGTAAAAGGGACAAAGATGAAGCAGGGTTTTGGAGCTGAGACTCGGAGTGACAAGCAAGTGGACAGAATGAACATATGATGCTTTTGGAATGAATTGGAGCCAGCATTCTGCTTGAGAAGGTGATTGAAGTGGGTCGTTGAATGGTGGGCATCAGACTTGGAGTGATTGCAATGGAATGGATAGAGAATGAGAAAAAATCTGGAAAATCTTGAGGTGTGTTGAAGAATGGATTGGTGGAGGGAAAAACCTCAGTTGCTAGCGAGTGCTAGCTCCGGGCTAGCGATCAATAACTGTCAATAAGGACGATAACCACTAAATAATCATCACTAGCGACGGCTAAATCAGGCGACCCAGCCTACATGCATGAAACTCCATTCATCGGCCGCCAAGCCAATTATCCCCCACAAACAGCCGCACTGGCCCTTGATCTCAGCATCGTTTTCACCATCATGCTCACCTTGCTTGACACCGCATCAAATTCGTTTTTCGCACTACCATGTGCCTCGCCTCATACGGTTTGGATGACTGCTTGCAGCACAGGCTGCACTAACAGCCGGCCTCGGACCTCGGACAACAAGCCCGAGATTCAGGAGTGTGCACGCATCTCGCCCCGATGTGGTCGATGCCATTGGGCTGTGGAGGCACGCGTGAAGAGCGCGGCACGACAGCACAGCACTCCGAGCGTAAAACCCCCCAGCGTGAGTGCGAGAGGCAGCATGGCGATTGGGTGTGTGGTGTGGCTTTTGTGTTCGCTCGGGCAAAGCCACCCGTGCAATGTGAGACTCATTCTGTCGGACGTGCTGTGGCCCGGGACACTGATGCCAGGCGTATGGAGAGCAAAGTGCCCAGGAATTCCCCCATGTCCGAGTCACCCTTCCCCTTATCACTCGGCGTCCGTGCACGCAATGGTCCGTGCACGGGAGGTGCACATAGTTGTATTCGACTATGTTACTGCGGCCTGTAAGTGGGACGCCCCAATCCTAAACGCAGTTCACCGACAGTCGTTTGCCAGAGTCATCATCAATTGAAACACACATATCCGTACAACTGTCACCTACATGTTCCCTGCCCGCCATCTCTCGCGTGACAGCCATCGAGGTGTTCGTGTTGTCTGTTGCCGTTCGGAGAACCGTCCACCGCCTTCATGGCTCGCAGAGGAGATTGATGGTGGGGTGGGTGGGAGTTGGAAGTTGTTGCCTCGATGAGGGACTGCGCGACCGAGAGCGAGGACGGCTTGCAGGCAGTTGCGAAGACGCGTTGTGTGTGCTCCGTTCCCGTGAGACACGGCCACGGGAACCCAGTGGTTCCCGAGTGGGAACCGTGCACCGCACGTGCGTGGATCGGTGGGAGGAAGCGACTGGGCTGGAGTTGGAAGCTGTTGCCTCGTTGAGGGATTGCACGACCGAGTGCGAGGACAGCGCGTGCAGGCAGTTCCAAAGATCCCTTGGCGTCACACATGCGCGGGATGGCGTCCCCTCCCGCCGACTGGGAACCGTGCACAGCACCGTGACGTGTGTGGCTCATGTTGTGTTGTGGCGGGGCAGTGAGATATCGCTCGGGATCGGTGAGAGGACACTGAGGAGATGTCGACTACACAGAAAGAGAGACGTCCGTGGCCGTCAACAGATGTGGAACGCGCCATGGGGGATGGCCCCCCGAACTCGCTAAACCGTCGGACGGGTGTGCATGTGCTCGACTGCGCGGTCGACAGGGATTGAGCGACGCGTGCATGCAGGCAGGCAGTTGCGGACTGTTTTTCATGCCATCAAAGGACATGTTGGCTGTTGCTGTACACCTTTCCAGTGCGGCGCAACACGCGTCGCATTCCAACCCGCGTCGAGGATGTGTGAGCACAGGTGGCCGGTAAACAGGGGCTCGGGCTGGCGTCCCTGTACGCGTTTCCAGTCCGTCATGCACGGCGCACGGCGGTGCACGTCGATGATCAAGGATGTGTGCATGTGTGTAAACAGAGGAGCGGGTGTGCCGGATGTACCATCGACGCGTTCCTCAATTCTGCCTTGCGCACCGTGAGCAGTTTTTCATGTCGTGGAAGGAGACGTCCGTTGTGCTCCTACACATTTCCAGTCCGTAATTTCTGCTTGGGTCCTGGTGCGCGTGGACAGTGGCTGAGTGACGAACCTCGGGGACAGCCGGACAGGGGCTACGGGATGTCCCCTTCGACGCATCGCTAAATTCGTCCCGGCGTGCTGTGAACTGTTTTTCATGTCGTGAAGGGAGATCCCGGTGGTTTTCTTACGCGTTTCCGGTCCATGAGAGGCGTTGCGTCGCGCTCGCCGTCCATCAGTGTACATGTGCCAGCTGTTGGAAGCTGAGTAATAAGCCCGTTTCGGGCGCCGTTGTGTGCGACCTAGTGAATGTAAGCCCCACGCGTCGCTCAATTCTTCACCGCGGACTGTAAACTCTTTTGAATATTAACAAAGAACATGTGAGCCATCCTCGAACGCATTGCCAGTCGATACGACGCGTTTCATCGCAGTACGCGTCGATAGTCTTTGAGCAGTACAGATGGCGAGCAGTTCAACGTCCGCAGTGCCTTGCTACTTTGCTCAGGCAGATATGAGCAAATTAAAGTACCTGCCCGTCTCTGAGATGAGAAATGCACCGGGAGGCCTCAAGTCTCGCAAATGTGCCGGCTGTAGTATAGGGAGCGGTGTGGCATGCACTGCACCGGTGTATGATGCACACGGCGCCCATGTGTCGGCCGTACGCCGAAATGTTGTTTGGAAGCGATGAATGGTGCCGTCAGCTGTGAAAGTATCGATTCCCGTGGCCACCCGTGCGTCCCCGTTCGTGATGTCGAACATGTGTGTGTGTGTAGGCGATGGCTGCACGCGTCGCCGAATTCTTCACCGCGGGCCGTGAACTCTTTTTCATGCAGTCAAAGGGCATGTCGGCCGTCTCTGTACGCGTTTCCAGTCCGTCATACACGTCGCTTCGCGGTGCGCGTTCATGATCGAGGATGTGTGCGCGTGTGAGGGCAGTGGACTCGGACAGGGGCTGCGGACGTCCCACGCGACGCGTCGCTGAATTCGTTCTGGCGTGCTGCAAACTCTTTTTCATGTCGTCCAAGGAGATGTCGGGCATTCATTGTACGCGTTTCCGGTCCAAGACAAACGCATTCCGTAGCAGTCGGCGTGGATGCTTCGTCGAGCTAAGTAATAAGCCCGTTCGGGCGACCGCCTTATGTCAAACTGCCCATACTGTACGCGGCCCAAAAGATTGCCAACCCGGGCGAGTTTGGAGCCAGGAACTAGATGATGCTAACTACTATGGTACTTATTGCGATCTCTGCGACGCAGGTATGATATACTCAGGGCGCTCCGACGTTCCAGTCCACGTTCCGTTCCGCGCTCAATTCCGACACAAATATGAACAAGCTCGAGGGTGTGAAACCACTTTTCCGGATCAAAAATGCAAGTCACTGTAGAAGGGAACAAGTTGAGCTCAGCGGAAGAGCACGACGCACAACGGTATAAAGGACGTGGAAGAGTGAAAAGGCGGAAGACATATTACCGGATTAAGGACGGACCATGATTGGTTGTTTGTATGGCAATTTTCCGTCTCCATGGAGTGCAATCCTTGACAGGTGTGGGAATGGCGTGTTGTTTGATTCCAGGGACATTAGGGACATAGGGACCTATGGGCACATTTAGCAACGGGGTTTTCCGGCAGTGACTGGGTGTGACTTGTGTGACGGCGGTTGTCCCAGGTGACATGACATAATACAGCTTTTTTGGCATTTGCGGATGCGTGATGCGTGATGCATGTGACTACCAGGTTTGACTCGGGGTATTGGGCTTGGTATTGGGAGTGCTCGGAAGTTTTTGGGGGAAATTTATTTCTGGTCTACCCGACTGATTGTCAATTCCCTGCTTCCCATTCTCTTCCTTTATTTTGGTGCCATGGCCAATCAACAGAGCCAACAGGAAAGCCAGACAGAAATACAGCAACACCGAGCGCTTCCGAGACCCAAGTCACACGCGCATCACGCACCTATGACTGTCTGGCAAATGCCGAAAAAGCTGTATTATGTCATGTCACCTGGGACGACTGCCGTCACACGAGTCACTCCCAGTCACTGCCGGATTGCCGAAAAACCCGAAATCATAATCCCTTGGGCTTAAGCCCGTTGCTAAATGAGCCCCTAGGAACTTTCTGTCTTTCGCCCCCATGAGCTCCACAGACAAAATGGCTTGGCCAGTGTTCCTCAAAACTTTGACAGCCCGATTTAATACTATTAATAGGTTGGTCTATCGAGGTCGATATCTGCACGAACAATCACATGACCGTCGCCTTGCAGGCCGACAAGGCTGTCTATCGTGGTTCTTGCGGTAGCCGGGAGTCTGTGGTTATTGGGTGCAACTTTCTCGCCGCGCGCCAACACAATAGGCATTTCACCAACTGTTTCACCAGCTGTTTTGCCGGACCATTCGAGTGAGTATCCATTAATTGGAATCTGCGCTCAAAAAACTGACTCCTCTTTCACAAAAAGTACTTGAAGATGTCCCACGAAGACAAGTCGTTCTCAGAACTACAACTACCAATGATGCAGGACTCGGTTCCGTGGTGGCGCAGTTAAGAAGCAGCGCAGCGATTGCAACTATGTTGGGAGCAAGTTTTCAAACATACGGCATTGTATCGGCCCACAAGTATCGTGTGGCTGAGCAACTGCACCTCGACATCCTAGAGAATCCATTGGGCGTAGGGGGAAAAATATGCTCTTTCATGAACTCACCGGGCTATCTTCGCGCATTGGAGTTGGTAGAAGCGTGGTGCGATGGTATGGACGCTCAGGCGCACGTTGACGAAATGCGAGGATTGTTCAGCGACTGCGACCTCATACTGGACGACAGGCCTTGGGACGTGCGTTACGACATGAGCAAATGCACTTGGAGATGGGTCAGGCATATCTTCTCTAACAGCGTAGGTCTCAAAACACCAAGAAAGGGCATCGGTTTACACAAACGCTGGGGTGACATGTCCATTGTGACACCGCTCGACGATCCGTTGACACCCCAGCGATCCACGCCCATCGACAAGGCCGCGGACCTGCTGCGCAAGATGCGTGAATGCGGCATACACGACGAGCTTAGCGTATACATGGAATGGCACAACACGACGATGCTCAGCGGCCTCGGCGAGCCATACCGCATCGTAGACACCGGTGACTCATTCGATGATCTCGTCGATCTCGCCTCCAACAGGTTGATGATTTTGGACATCAGCAGCTGGACAGTGTTAGCGCACAATATGGCCGGGGGAGGTGTCACCGTCGTCCCTGACATTGACCAATTTGAGATCACCTGGGACGATAATGGGGTAAATGATGTCTTACGATGGGAGGAATTGCTGACCATTCCGTGCTCGTTATTGTTAACTCTGTACGGCGATTAATTTGTGGACAATTCACATAGATCTGGACCATGTAGCGCGCTCCCACCCCCGCTTTTGGACGTTGGTTGTTACTTACAGTGCTTTTCATAAATATTAGCACAGACCCGTGCTCCGCACGGGCTGTGTATCCGTTCGTTTTTCGTAAATGTGTCGGGCGTTCAGCAATACCAGTCGTTTTTGAAGCGGAAAAGCATACGCAATTGGGGCGTGATTCATTTGAGTCAAACCAAGTGTTTGAGAACAATGCAAAGGAAAACCTTAAAGCTTTTCCTTGCCAACTCGATGATATTTATTCAAACAGTGTAGTACTACAAAACCCGAACGCAAACGACATGTGATGTGTGCGTTGCCGCTGATTTTGTGGCTGCGGAATCAAACATCATTCGTATGAAGATGGTATCGCGTCTTGTATCGCTACATCTGACAGTCTGACTTACTGTCGACAATATCAGCATGACAACCCCACTGACTCTTTGTTTGGCACAAAGCTAATGGCCGCATACAGCCTATGATGCCGAAAAGTCGACCCTTTTCCTTGATATGTCGCAAGTGTTTCACATGAGATGCTCACCGTTCCGAACTTCCGACCGGTGCACACACGGTATAATCCGATCTGAATTTGTTCGTAGGACATTGACGTAATGCTTTTGCCTGCAGTGTGCTGGTCCACCTCACACTCCATGAAGAGGGTACGCGCTACTATATCTCTTATCTGGAGGAGTTCTTCCATACGGACGCGAGTATTTTATTTTTACTCTCTGGTGTTGTGAAGGGATTCTGACCTTCCATACAGGACTTAATTGCGACGATAGTGCCACCGCTTTTCAAGCCTGTAAGTCTCCTCTTGCGCATTGGAGGCTTTGCAAGCAGGTTTTCTGTGCGACTTGTACAAGCAGCATTCGGCGTGTGGAGACCTCGTCATCGCAACCGAATTAAACTAGGTATTGCTGCCAAATCACGCTCATCAAGACGCATATAAAATCAATATTCCCTTTTCCTTTCTTCGTGACTACTGTATATGATATATACGTCCAAAACAATTTTCCTTACCCGCGTAATCAAGGAAGAAAGAGAAAAAAGAAAATCACTTATTATCTAGCAGCGCTGCTGCTGCCACCTTGCGTGCGTTAGCTCTGAGACTTTCCACCTGCAACTCAAGGTTCCGAATCTTTGCGTTCGCATCGCGAAGTTCGGCATTGAGCCGATCATTATCCTCCTGCAAAGCAGAAGTTTTGCCGTCCTAAATTATTTTGTCTGTCGCGTCAATAAATGAAGAGGTTTCCTGAAAAAAGAAGAGGAGAGAAGGGTGTGAATGCACGTCTGAGATGTATGTGGATGCCTGGCGAGAGGGCGGAATTTGTATGTCGGCTGGTGTCAAGGGCGCTGGGGCAGAGGTAGGCGGAGGTTCGCTTGCAACTTTAGTTAATGGTGGTGCGATGATTGGCGACAAAGGCGGTGTCTGCGTGGATTGCGGTGCAGGCGCCGTCGACGAGCGTGTTGGCCCTGGTACAGAGCCAGAGCCCAGGGGTTGGGAGGGGAGCTGAAGACGCCGCGGCGGAAGAGACGGCACCCGTTTCGAGCGAGAGAGATGGCCTTGCCTGTGAAGAATTCGCCTGCTGTGAGCGAGGGCTCGATCGAGGGCGCCGGCGGAAATATATCCGATTGGAACGAGTCGGACTATCAGTGAGGTAGTTGGTGTTAGTTGTTAGTTGTGTGTGATGGGATTTGTGAAGAGAACGCTTTACTTTTACCGGAATGATGAATGCGATTGGTTCGATGGCGCTCGTCGTCAACTTGTATGCATCTTGCGATCTCACAATCTGAGGTGTTGACTTCCTGCCGCGGGACGAAGCATATCCCACGTTGCGGACCACTCGACTTGTGTTCGTCCAACGCATACAGACCCTCATATTCAAAATACCTAATATTCCTCATCACCCTTCCCAGCTACCGGGTGTTCATTTACTTTCGTCATATTAGAAGGGCGAAAAGGTACTCACCGATGGTCCATGACCCTTAGTAATGCGCACGGCTTCTCCGCCCACGCAGAGATCGAACAGACGCAATTTGCGATTGCGTGAGGTAGTCACGAGTAATTGACGCGTTGTGTTAAACGCAAGATTTTGGATGGTGTACCTGTGGCTTGCGAGTATGGCGCGTGGAGACTTTGGCACGCCAAGGTCCCACAATTTGACTGTATGATCGCCCACGGCGTTCACGAGGACATGTTGCACAGCTGAGTGCCAGAGCACCTCGTCCTATCTTGAAAGCTTGCGCTGTCGAGGTGAGCTGGTTTGTGGGTAGGAGACTGCGTACACATCGGTCTGAAAGATCTGGCTGTCAACAGCAACAGGTATGCCAAGCAATGCTTCAAAAGAAAAGTCGTGGTCCTCGTGGACATGGGTTCTGAAGAGAGATCAACAACCGAGTGAATAATTAGGGTATTATCGTTTACGCACTTGATCGTACCAGCCGCGGTGCTCGGCCCAAACCACCATCCATCAAGCTCTTTCCCGGCCAGAGCCATCTGACGTACTGTACTATGCTGAACGAACAAAGTGGGGATGACGAGTCGAAGAACCAGATCAGGATTTGGACGTATGTCGAACGTCTGCACTGTCACCGTGGATCCAATCTTCGGCGCTTTGCATAAAATTTCAGAGAGGATCTCCCTTGACCTTGATTGACAGTGCTGAAGACCAATCGAGCAGTGGGCTGAGCTGATAGAATATTCCCACGTTGGACATCATACTAACATGATTGTGCTGGTACATTCGGTCATTTACAGGACAAACTACAAGCCTAGTTCCTTCATAAACTCTGCATAAAATACATCACTAGTATCCATAGTCTCATCTAATTCCACGCTCGGAGGCCCAGACCCTACGCCGCTACCCGAGAGTCGCCTCTCTTCATGCTGCTTGAAATCGGTAAGAAGTTGTTGTCTCATACGTCCTAAAAAGGTGGGGCGAAGCTCTTGGTCATGGCTAGGAAGATTAGGCCAAAACCATCCAGGGTAGGCCTTCCCGTAAGAACCTCTGATGGCGATCTGTTGCTCCATAACCTCATTGAAGGTGCGGATGTAATGACTGCACATAATGCATGAAGGCTTCGAGGCTCCGATGTAGGGTAAGACGTGCTTGATTTCGTCGTTGACCATCGCCATAATCATCGCTAGCTCGGCGTGGACTGTAGGATTCCAACAGACCACCCCCTCAGGATCCTGCGGCTGCTCCAGAAGCCGCTGAAGGAACGACCTGCGTGCCTCATTCCATCCCGGAGTAAGATAACTGGTTCCAGCCAGGGCGGCATTCAAAGCCACTTGCATGGTCTCTGGAGACAAGTCGCGGCGATATGGAGTTGTAATTGGAGAGGGGAGGACTTGAACTGAGAATTCCCCATGTAAAAGTGGGCGAAGGCGGCGCGACTGGGTCAGCATAAAGAGCCTGTTGGCTGATATTACAAACAACATAATCTTCAGTGCCCAACGCCGAAGCCGGAAATATATGTGATGCTCTAAATAAAAAGGGGTGGATTCTGGTCAGAGTGAAAACAGTCAAGTATCGTATTACGCACTTTTGTCTAGCCATGTCTCCGCGTTATCAAGCAATGTGAGCTTACTGTCGTCAAGCCCGTCTTTGGGAAGAAGGTTATGATTCGTCCAGTGCGAATACATGCCTACAAGCATCCGTATACCAACGGGGGAAAGCCTTTTTGTGCCCTGCGCGTGGGTGACGACCGCGATAATCAACTCCACATGGTTGAGAAACTTTACCAACGTGGAACGATCCTGGGAGGTGAAGTGCTCCGAATCCTGGTCAATCAACCTCCGAATCTCCGGAAGCTTGGAAGGATCGCGCTTGTTAACGCGATGCGCAAAGATATCGAATGAGTGGTTGTGAATGACTGTGCAGATTTCGACCAGGTTCTGCCTGAATTTGGTCGTGATAACTTTCTGGGAGCCGCCCATTGCAGGTGGCTCGTAAGGGATTCGGCGAAGGACCTCAATCACGGAGTCTAGGTGTTCAGGGCAACTACGAGCCGCATCATCACGTTGGTGGTTGAAAACGATGTACAATCGTGTCTCTAGACCGCTTGTATTACCCTTTAAGCAGACCATCGAGGCAGCGTCATTTTGTCGTTGACAGAGCGAGATATCGGCAATTACATCGAGCAGTGTCTGTAGGCGCTTGGAGAGCGGGCCATCGACGGCCTGAATGCCGGAGAGGTTTGGATAGGGTTGTCTATCGGATGGCACGAGCCGATCTGCAGGTCGAGCAGTCTTCCTGAGAAGCTCTGCGTAATATTCTGGGTCCTCTGTACCGAAGATAATGGGCTCGGACACTTGCATAATGGGGCTCGGACTGAATGGCGCCCGTCGGTACCAGCCGCTCTACTTCACTCTCCGTTCAAACACCGCACTACTACTAGTACCTTGGCTCCTAATTGGCTCTTAGTAATTCAGGTTCAAGATGGCCGGTCCAAGTGCAGTAGTGCAGTGTCGAAGTTTGGAGCTTGGTCTTGGCAGCCGGCTAGGAGTGAGAATCGTCCTGCCTTTTCTCCTAGGCCAGCCCCATGCACAGACGCGCAGAAGTCAGAGTTTAGAGCATGCCTTTGAGGGCTGGCTAGGAGCAATTCACCTCTTTACCTTTTCTCCTAATTGATTACCCCTGCTATCCCTGCATGGCCTGTCTTCTACATGTACATACTGGCGGATTTTCTCGCGCTGCAGCTCGTGCTCACAGCACGCTCCGGTGCACCGCTTCGCCTCATGGGCCACCTCGTGTGGTCCTGTCTAATTTTTTGGACTCCCACGGGCCTTGTGCCCGCATCTCGTGTTATCTACTCGCCTCAGTTCTGCCTCAATTCTCTTTGTACTGTTACCTCTCCGTTTCCGCCTGACTGTCTAGATTACTCAACGCATGCCCATTCTCTTTCAACTAGGAGCGCACGCTGTCAATCCCTGCCCGATTACTTGCTTCAAAAACCCATGAGTCCCTTTTACATCTCTTTCTACATTACTGACCCTTTACTTTCGTCTTTCATACTTAGTGTCG
>QFEZ01000285.1:89822-108513 GCA_003316425.1 Russula lepida | reverse complement strand
GGTGGACTTCCATTGACTTCCGCGCCCTGCTTGATGAGATATACGCACGCTGGGACCCTACTAGAAATCGCGGTAAGGTGTAACGGCGTGATGCCATTGTCAATCCCTGTCCATCGCACTCGCGCGACCTGATTCGATCAGGGCTCGAATCCGCCCAATATTTCCTTGTCTCGCAGAGGTGAAGATCGTGTCGAGCTGTGTTGCGTCCGACTCCGTTGAATGATGCCCGAGTTTTCAGGTTTGGAGATGAGAGTGCATATGAGAACGAGCTTTTTTTACCACGTCAGAGAACCGGAAACCTATTGCCACCGCTGGACGAGGCAGCACTGGCCGCAGTGGAGCTACCCTGAGTCTGAGAAACAATATTGAGAATGGCTGATGGCATCATGATCTTGTCCCAAACTCTGGCTCTTTCCTTCGTAGCATTTGCCATATAATCCATCGTGTCCGGGGCGATTATTAGTATCATGGTGTCGAAGAGGGAGAGGGTTCAAGGATACTGTACGGCATGCAAGGGGAATGGGATTTGAGGCCTTGAAGCCTCGAGGCTGTGCGAACTCAGAGTAGTATTCATGGCAGTGCACGGTGACGGAACCTTCGAAGGTGCCAGAGTCGTCGATGGCTTCGCCTGATCAAGCCTCGATCAAAATCCGAGTGTGTGCACAAGTGACACATAAAAGTACAGTATTAGTCCTAAACAAATGTGCCGTAGTCACGGCCGAGAAGAAGTGTTGGAAGTTAGCGTCACATGATGCTCTGTGCACGTGATGTACAGTACTAAGTAAGCTGAAACCGCACGTTCGGAATAAATTCAATCTTTATCCCCTTCCGTGACTATCGCGGGTCCTAACGGGCAGCGTGTTGGCCCATTTTCAATTTCTTAGGTTTGGCTACTGATACAGTAGCAATAGTCAGATAGCTGCGAACATCGGGAAATTGTACAAAAACTTTCCAACTTTTCAGCTTTTTTAAGCCATAACAAGCTCAAAAGCTGAAAAGTGAAAAAGCCAAACTTGGTCATGCTGGAGAATGACAAAAAGATGTAAAAGTATAGTTTATGAAATGATTGACAAAGGATCTTTTTGGACTTTTTACACTTTTCCATTTTTCAACTTTTTTTGCAGTGGCCAAAGGCAGCTTATGGCAAAATGTAGGTTACTTGTCAGCTTTTGGACTTTATGAAACTTTTCCAAACTTTTCCAGCTTTTTGGGCTCTTACGAGCTCGTACGAGCTCGTACGAGCCCAAAAAGTTTGCTGCAGGGTTGCCGATGAAACCCTGAAATGGAAACTAAATCGGATGTTCTCTGCGAACATCAACCCAGTTTCCTCTTCAGACTCATCCCATAAGGAAGCCTGAATGACTCGCATCTTGTTCAAACTGGGCAGGAATTCCGTTGGGCACCAACAGACTTCGCTCCTCTCGTCAACCAAACCTGATATCCTTTTGTTCGATAGGCGCTGTCCACAGCTGTGGTCAACAATCTCGCCACACGCAGGTGCTAGTTGTCCAAGCGTCGGCGCAACACCGCTTACCCTGTTTATTGTGTTTGTTTTTCTATTATACGGACATATGTTGCACGCACATAAAAGCTATCAGACTCCTTGGGAATCATCATTCCTTGTCCTCTCCCAGCAGCCCTCTTCGACACTCCTATACCTTACTTCTTTCTCCTTTCCCCCCCTCTTCTCTGCATCATTGGCATGGACGCAGTATCTTACAGTCAGGTAACCCCTGATGGCCCGCAACCTCACAGCCACCATCGTCCACCATCTCTTGCTGCTTCTAAGCCCGACTCTAGTCAATGACACGCATAACACCGAGCGTCCATCACTCAAGCTCAGGATCCCCGGCGGCGCCTCCAATGTTCTCAATTCAGCAGTCATCAATCCAGCCGGCCAGTCTCTCTACTCGATGCTGAGCAATTCGAAGTGCACAAAATTGGTGTCGTGCAGGGACAACGTCGAGCTTGCCACAATTCAGTGGAATCGTCACAGCCCGAGAATGGTATTCCACCGTAAGAAAATGAAATGCAAGGAGTGGTTGAAGCTAGCTGGGCCCGGCGATAACGAGTACACGCGTCTATCTCCCATAATGTGATTCCTAATTGAATCTGAACGTAATTCCGCCAGGTTTCGCATACTCACACATGGCGATGCACAATTCACTTGGACGAAGGGGCGAGGGTCCGTCTCCGGTCATGTGCGTATCTGCTCCCGCTCAGATACCCTTTGTGAGGGTTGATGGACTTATCATAGCTAATCCCTACCAACCGACCCGGTCTAGCAGTAGCTCAGTGGCAGATCGATTCCGGTACCGATGAACTCATTTTGGAGATATTCCAAGAAGCACCCGTCGAATCTGGCCTGCTCGATGCAATTGTGCTTTCTGTCGTGTTGCTCCGATCTGGAAACCCCCTTGGTGATTGCTCAGGGGACTTCTTGTCTAACCCGATATTTTACCTCCCACTTAATTCGATGAGCGTAATGGTGGCGACGATGCCAGGAAAGGTGAGCGAGTGATGACGATGACGATGACGATGATGACGATGACGACGAGAAGGAAAGTCGTTGCGAGAGAAGAAGTTCTGAGACGATGGCACACAAATCGAGAGGGTGAGAACACGGACTGACGATGATTCGAGCATAACAAGACTTCTTAAATATAGAGGAATCCTTTGTACCTACGCTTTATGTATACCGGTAGTAAGATCAAGTCCTTTGGATAGTAGGTTATGACGTCGAGTAAGAGAAAACTGCAATACCCTCACAGATAGGCCCATTGCCCCCACGCCACATTTCCTCTTATACAGTATCAACCCATCGCACCACATCATTAATTATAAGTCTAGGCTGTCTAACATACAATCCAGCGCCTGTTTCCCCTCAGAGAGAAAAGTAAACAAAGGCGAGTGGCGAACAGACGAGAGCCATCCCACAGTAGAAGCCTAATGTGGTGCCCACTGTGCCGGACCACTCTGGAAAACAAATGTTAGATATATCGATGCGAACATAACAAAAAGAAAACCCCATTCGGTGCTCACCGTATTCCTCTGGAAGAGACGCAGAGAGTCCGTAAGCTTCTACAAAGCGCATCATGCCTTGCCTAATCCGAAAACCACGCCGAACTCGCCGTGTCTGCAAATTCAGTCCATAAACGTGTCAATTCAACACTTTGAAGGTGTCACATGCTACGAATAGACTGACTCTTAACCAGGCAAGTTGCACGCAGATTGTGAGCGCGACGTAGATCCCGAGCCAGAGATCGCGAGAGACGCCCGGAAGAAAATGGGCAAATAGGAATACAGGAACGCTGGTCAATGAAGTGATCGCGAGAGTTCCCCGTATAGCGACGAGTACACCAAGGACTGTGGCATTTTTGTTCGTCTGGGTCAGTGGTGGTGAAAGAGACAGGTGAAGGTCCCACTGACATCCTCCCATGAAACGCAGGACGCAATAGCGGATCGCGTGCGTCAAGTCCACCTGGAAGAACCACGCCCACTTCTTCGAACATTCAGTCTCGTACAGGCCGATCCAATACAAACTTGCGGTTTGGATATCAGTTCGTCTCCCCGCAGAGATATCCAAAAATGGGAGCCTAGGAGACTCACCAAATCGCCAGAAACGCCCCCGATACCCAATCCAGCGTTGTTGGCGTGACAGACCGGCCCATATACGTTAGGATAGCCTTCACCATGCCAAATGTGAACACCACGCTCATGTTCAGCAGCCTGTAGCCCGTGAGCTTGACTCCGAGTGGCGGTGGTAGATCATCCGAACTCGAAGTTGGCTCATGACGACGGCCTACAGCTTCAAGTTCAATGTCCTGGTCGCTGTAAGAGAAAGTTGGGAAGGTAAAGAGAAAGTAAATGCTTATGAAGCTATAACCAACAACACAGGAACTAACTCTGCATCTGCGTCTATGATTGGCAAGGGCCCAGAAACTTCAAGGGAGCGGGGCGCAGCTGGGACTTGTAAGTTGCTCCTTTGCTCAGGATCGTTTACTTGCATCTCTCTCGGAATCCTTCCCCTTGGTCGTTATGGATGGGCCAAAAGCCGCTAGATGCGGTGGCGTTGCCTAGTGGGTGCATATTACTGACAGATACTGTATTTGCAATAGCTATGGTGTACAGGTGTACACTGCCCCGGGACCCGAACCGCTACTCTCGCCGAATTGGCTGTGCAACAGCAATGGCATGCCCCTCAACTCAAACCTGGAAACTGTACAATCACAGGCCTTAAGGCCGCTCGGAGTACTACGGTAGTCGCTGTTCTCTCCTCATCCAGCTCATTAAATAAATAAAAAAGATAACAGAACTCGCGAAGCCTGATATCCTCCACCGAACGACACAACGATTCGTACAGTCCAGAATAAAACGGCGCAGCAGACCACATATAAACGTTTGGTCCCCTCCCCTTTCTACACCTGACTGACAGGTTCATATCCACCCCTCGCCGCCCTCGCACTCGGTCCCCCAATCCCCAATCCAAGCAACAACTTCTGCCTCAACCCCGGTCCCTTCCTCCCACCAACTCCACCACCATTCTCCTCTGCATCCTCACGTTCCCTCCTCCTCTTCGCCTCCCGAAGTCCCTCCGCCGGAATCTCATACAGCCGATCGTACTCGACGCCCAGTTCACGCCCGCGAGTCCAGAAATCGCGGCAGTTACCCACGACGCCAACGTTGAACGGGTTCGTAGCATGGCCGGCACGCGCGAGTCCGTTTGCAGCCTTGCCGGATGTGAAGCGATCGAAGCCAAGGAGTTGCATGAGGAAGCCAGTGCTGCATCCTGAGCCATGCTGGTGATGATGTCGTCCATGAGCATGGGCATGCCCTCCTGCCGGCATCGCTTCTGCTGAGATCGTATCGGCTGAGAGCGTATCGTCCGTGTCGGTTTGGAGCGCGTGATTGTGGCGATGGCTCATTTGCGTCGCGAGTGAACCACCGCGCCCACCCATGAAGCCGTATCGGCCGAGGTTGGACACCTCGAGGGTCGTCATTTGACGTGCGACTTGGATGAATTGCGAAGCGAGCAACACAATAGTCCAGACGAGCTGGAGAGTTGACCAGACGGCAACGGAAAAGAGGAACATGTCAATAGCTGTAAGGCGGCACACAGATGCGGGGAGGAAGCATGTAGGTGACGTCGTAGGGCTGTCCGCAAGCGATGAGAAGTCTGATAGAAGAATTATTGGTGAATATGTGGGAAGGATAGACAAGTGGCACTCACAGGCCCAAGTGAGATAGTCGAATAGGATTATGCCAACGACAAGCGCAGTCACGAAAATGATGAATTGCCGGTGATTGTTGAGCCCAACTGGGGAAGGGGGTGAGTCCTAGCTCAAACAAGTCGATCCAAAACATACCGCAGTTCCAAACCCACGGGCAATGGCTACATCATACCATCAGATGTACTCAGCACACTAAAAACAGTCATAACATACTGATCCAAACGCGCGACACATTTACCACAAATGCGGCAGTGCTTCGAGCGCAGAGGCTTCCTTGCCTGGAAGGGAAAGTGAACGGGATGCGTGGAATAGATCACAACCAACGAACCATGCACTGTATACAGAATGTTTGTCCGTTAAGTCGGCCTTCGGACGCTAGATCCTCGATAATCTACAGCAACGTGAGATATGACGTGAGAAGCTTGACAAACGAAGTACCTACCGACTTGAGTTCAGCATCGCTGGTTGGCACAGGGCACGTGCCAGGGTCGAGGGTCATCGCGCGGAAGAAGTTATACGCGCATAGGCCAAATGATAAGGCAAAGATGAGATGGGAAAACGCGTGCGACTCGGTCTCTATATACCGGTCTTAGTTTTGAGAGGACGTTGGATAGAAGAAAGCTCACGTTGCAGCGGTCGTGTTGCCCAAGCGAATGCAACCCAGACCATGGAGCCAAATATGATGCCGGAGAAGTAGGGACTCGCAGTGACGCTGTCGGTATATGTCGGCCTATTCAATAGAACCCGGGTGACAATCTATGAGGAAAAGCCTGAGCGTTGTCACGCATGTGGCAGCAAGATACCTACATGATGCATGCCAAAGAACTCGGCCATAGCAAGAATTACACCGGTATACCACGGGAGGATAGTGAGTGTAGTAAACATCAGGTAAAGAAATATTGTGGGCATGAAGAATATAGCCAACTTGGTATTCCTCTGGGGAGAGGCCGGAGTTAGCGCCATCAAATTGGCCTCTAGCAGTATGGACACCCACCTCACCAAGCGGCCTTTTACGCTTAGAGCCGTCTTCGGTGAAGCCGCCCTCTTCCAGGGCACGCTTCCACGCACCAAGGCTTTTGAGCTCAGCGGCCATATCACGCGCGGTACGGCCCTCATTATCCTTCGCGTGGATCTCGGCATCCTTCTCGAACAGTTTAAGAATGCAAACCTTGTTCCCGCGTACCACAGCCCAGTGCAGAGGCGTGAGGCCGGCGTCATCACGCGCGTTTGGGTTCGCACCAAGCTTGAGGAGCATTTCGACGGAGAGCGCGTCGCCCTGATAAGCGGCCCACATGAGGGCAGTGTGTCCGGCAGAATCGCGTTCGTCAATAGAGATGGGCTGGTGAAGGAGATATAAGAGAGGCATTATGGAGGAAGAATGAGTGACAAGGTGGAGGGTGTTGTAGCCCTGTGTATCTTTGATATTGGGGTCTGCACCATGGGCAATGAGCAGCTGAATGACGTAGAGGTAACCATTACGGGCCGCCCATTGCATGGGAGTAGCAACAAGATCGCCACCGAGGGCGTCAACTTCGGCGCCTTGTTCGAGGAGGTAGCGACATGCGGGGAGCTGGACATTGATGGCTGCCCAGTGGAGGGGAGTGACGTTCTGGTCATCGCGGTCCGAGGCCCGCGCACGACCTGACTCTATGAGCTGCCGGATGAGGTTGATGTCGCCACGCTGGGCGGCCAAAAAAATGTTTGGTTGCTGCCAAGGATCTTAAGTGATCATTGTGGAAAAAGATGGATTGATGAGCTACCTCCTCAGTTAAAGCTTGTCCGAGTTGGAGGACAGCTGGCGGGGCTGACGAGTCAGCGGCGGAAACGGTGGTAGTGTTGAGCGCAGAGGGAGCATGATCAGATTTTAATGAAACGACGGCGGCCATGGAGGCACTGGGAGAAGCGAAGGGCGAGGCTGTGAGCGTTGCTCATTACGATGGGCGGCATGGCCACTCGGCGATACGTTCTCGCACGTGACGAGTTCACTCTTCTGAGTCTTCTCCTGCCTATGTCGCCTATCCTCGGCACATCCCTGCTCTTCCTCGTCAGGTATCCCTCACGCCGACGATTTACCCCATCTAATCTCCTTCTTTAGGCTTGCTCTCTTTGCAACATGTCGCAAATTCATCGACAAAAGTCTCTACAATGAATTGAAGCAAATATCGCAATCTCAATCTCCCTCTGCTGGCATACCTGTCCAACTCGATACCTTACCACCACCATCCGTCACGCTCACCCCTGGACGAAGGTCGACAAGTGATACTTTGCACTCACTCCTGTCAAAGGTCCTCTTCTCCCTATGCTTCTCCGAAAGCTGCACGCTGTTTCTCCTCCTAATGTGTCAGGCATTAGATGCGCTTGACACCCGGTGAGTTGAGCTGTTCACCCCTCACGATTTATTCTCAATCCCATACAGTACTCGTCTCCTCAATTGGCAGGCATCGCTCTATGCTGTCTTGCTTAATATCATTATTCTCATACCATTATCCTTATGTCTGGTCTCCACAACGTCATTAAATTCATGTCAGTCTCATATTCATATATGCGCGCTCCATGATCACACAAGCTCTGTATTCCAGCATCCACAGCTCTCAGCCATCGCCGTGTCCTTGCCGTCTTGGCACCACTCTTCGCCTACTTCCTTCTATTATCTTACGTCCCACTACCGGATAGCCTCGTCTCCTCCGGAATGAGTGATACCTTTACTCTGGTCACGGCACGCTACAACGTGCTTGGTACTTTTATATTGGGCTGTCTATCTGGCTTCGGCTCAGTGACTACCGCGTGGGGCTATTTCCCCCTCTCGTGTGGTAAGAAAAGGCACGTCAACCATTTCCCAGTGACTTCTTTTGCCTCAGTAATTTTCCGAAGTCTAGAAAAGTTCCAACTCGAGCGGAACTCGATCAGAAAGAGCAGAGTCTTGCTCTCGTCCGTGCCGATATCACAAACAAGAGAAATGACTTGACATCGCTGAATGCGCGAGAGGCCTCCCAATCTGAGGTTGGTGACCCAAAGCTGAATTTATGCGTCTCTAAATCCTTTTTCTTTCTTAAGGGCGATCCAAAGCCATCCTGGTTGACCCGTGTTACATCGAATTTTCGGGGTGACGACGGTACGCTTGTACATCTCCGGGTTGCTCCTTTGTTTGACCTGTACCAGAACTTTCGAACACGGAGGCTGAGCTCTCGGGTCTCATTTCCCTCGAAGCAAACATGGCTTCCGAGCTCAGGTTCCTCCAACAACGGCATGCTGAGTCAACCTTTGACGGGACGTGGCAAGGTCGCTTGTTCGTTCTCATGCGCCATGCCACTGGGTTCTACTGCATTTTCCGCGCTCTTATCGTACGTTCTTATCGTCTACCCTACCCCTGATGATTTTACAGAACCAACATCGTCAGTCCCTCTCAAACATCCTCCTTCCAGCCCACCCTACTACCCTAACAGACTCTCCCCAATCCCCCGATCTCATCGCCTCCAGCCTCCTACTACTCATACCACATCCATCACCTGCAACCGAGGCAAATCTTACCTATGCGACGCGTCAGATGAACCTCGTGCTTGTTGGCGCGGTCATTATCGGCTCTATCTGGCGTGTCTTGCAGGGCGCCGCACGCGCACTTCGTGCTACACCTGCGTCACGGAATCGCGTCGCTTCGCTCGTTTTGCTCGTGCTTGCTCAATTAATGGCACGTGCTCTCTTATTGGCTCACTGTTTCGACGGAACTAATATGCACGCACGTGCGTGATGCCGGAACCTATCAGGGCATATATCTACTCTCAACGCTCATACAGCTTCGCACTTCGTTCCCGCCTGCGGCAGACGGTGCGGACGCAGGGCTGTTTGCGATGCTTCCGACTTATGAGACTTTTGGATTGGTGTTCGATTGGAGCTTCCTCGCGAGTGCCGCTTTTGGCGTGGCGATAAAGTGGGTGCGTAGGCGGACTGAAGAGCTATAAATGATCACCGTCTTGTACAACGCGGAACCGAATTTTGTTTCTGGACCCTTGTCTTTCCTAGAGACCGAGATTGTTTTGATAACTACCGCTGCTGCTTGCTGTTAATAGCACAGGTGTGATTGTTAGCCTCAAATTTTGGCTGAGTACCCTTGGTAGTATGCCCTGAGCATTGAGCCTTGGGCTAACTGTTGTTAAAAGCTATTTCCCTGGAACCTCACATTATTTTCACCATTGTCCCAATCGTCATTAAAGACACGCATGAGGGCCAGACGCGCGTGAACCGCGTGACCGTGTGCAGAGATGGAGCTAGGCAACTGACGTCATCATGTTCCCGCAACTCAACTTAACTTCAACACCCACAGAAAGTCATGGTAGTGATACGTGAAGTCTGTGTTATTATTCCTTATGTTTCCCTGCATTTCATACAGTTTCTTTACCCTCAAGGTGGTCGACAATATCTGGACCTTCTCGACGTGTGTCTTCTCTCCACTTCTAGCTCATGAGCCATTAATTGTGACAATTCGCTTTTACAAGTCCGTTCACAAGACTAGGACTGTTCAGAATTGGTGGTCGCTCCACAGCAATCAAACTTGCGTCTGGGGATGTCTGGGTCCTTGCTTCCACTCCATTGACGACTGAGACTAAAGCAACCATTGACCGCCTTGGTCCCGTCAAGTATGTTGTCGGGCCCAACTCAGTCCACCATCTATTTCTGGGTAGGTCCGTTGTTGGAGATTAAGTGCTTGATTGTCATCCATCAGGTTTTAAGCCCAGTTTCGCGACGCTTATCCCAATGCTCAATTACTCTCCGTTGAGGAAGCAGTCAAGAAAAAGAGGGACGAGAATTTGAACTGGCAAGGCTGTCAGCAACGAGCCAAATGCATCAGATGGATAGTTGATATGCTTCCCAGATTGGAGTGATTCAAATCGAGAGCCAAAGTTTGGCTTCGAGAACGAAGTGAGGATCATTCTCTGTCGCCTGTCTCTGATTGACATACAATTCAGATCAAATCATGGCAAGCGAGTCAACCTGAGTGTCAAGTTTTTATTCACTGCATAACAGCTATTTCTCTGGCTTTAAAAACAAAGATGTCGCGTTTCTTCATGCTCCATCCAAGACGCTTATGGTGGCAGACCTGATGTTCAATTTGCCTGCCACGGAACAGGTACTTGTCTGTCCTGTTGTATTGAGGAGCACCGGATTCACTTTATTTAGTATTCCGAGTCCTGGATGGGCAGCGGTTTCCCACCTTTCAGTCAACTCTTTAAGTTAAAACCCTACACAACGACCCACCGTAGTCTGATGAAGACACTGGTGACGGATGCAGCGTATGTCCTCCCATATTCGGTGAACTAGGGAGAAATCCCCGAGCTGACGAGGCGACTTTTAGCGCGATGAGCAGGGATGCAAAGACCGTCGCAAGTTGGGATTTTCACCGCATAATCCCCTGTCACGGGGTATGTTATTCATATTATGCTGTGTACTCGGGTTTCTGACGCACACCTTGAATAGGACGTAATTGAAGTAGATGGGAATAAAGCGTGGCAAGATATTTATAGAAGTTATTTGGGTTAAGTCACCCCTCGATCATCGGTTTATTGGACTATATAGGGCAATCCCAATGAACGAAAGATGTGCCACGGTCGCGACCTCAGCCTCAGATCACGCCAATTCTGGTGACAGCTGTGCATAGATGACATGATGTGGGAATGCAGTCAAGGTTTGTCCACACAGCAAATAATCCCGCCTTAAGCCAGCCCCTAAGAACACTCACGTGGTCGCATCCTTGACCCATCCAATGCGCCCACGTCTCACAGATGAGATATGAGATACGTGTGTCCGCATATGCCAGCATCCCTGACCGTGACGGCACTCGCGTGAGAGAAAGCCCCTGTGGTTTCGCTGATGCCTAATTGGGCATAGGACCTTTTTGAAAGTGCACTCCTTGCATCAACGGGACGCTCCAGATGAGCAATGACGTGACACTGCAATGGATGGACGAGGTAGAAGAGATCGCTGCGTCGGTGTAGCTTGAATGCCCGCACACACCAGCGACCCCTACGGTAGCCTGAGCCCTGACATTTTTCGGCATTGGTCAGGTGATGGAGAAACGTGCGCGGGGCCGAACACAAACGTGGTGGAGAGAGATTCGTTGATTGATAGATTATGACTCGTACTGTACCAAGATTCAAGCCTAGCCTGACTTGAAAAGTCTCGGGTCTTCTCTAGGCCGCGCCCTTCGAGATTTTCCAGACAGCGCATACCATGTGAACCAGGCCCAGGGATCATGATGGTTGACTAGTGGGAATAACGCTTGTGACATACCCATCATAGGCTAGAGGACTTTCCGCCCATGCCATTGAGACGATCAGAGCTCGTTGGGGTCATATGAACTATCTCACTAGGTGTGGAGATGCTGTGAACTCCTACACCCACGCCTCACTGCGGGGACACATGACACCATTGCTAATCCAATCCAGCTGCATAGCCGCCGCAAATAGTCACGGCCCGGGCTCGGATATAAAGACAGTTCCGTCCCCGCCCCATTCCTCACCTCGCACACGACCTCGACTATCCATGGACACAATCACCTATCGCGCGTACAGCGGAGAGCACGAACTCCCTCATATCATCTCTCTCGTCCAGGGTGAGCTCTCTGAGCCTTACGTCGTCTACACCTATCGTTACTTTCTCCACCAATGGTCCGTCCCCACTTTTTTTCTCGCTTACCCTGCATCACCTAATACTGATCCCGTCCTTTCACCACTGTAGGCCTCACCTCTCCTTCCTTGTACGACTCGTATTTCTCTTTTTCCTTGCTCATTGTAGCCTCTAATGATTTTTTCTCAAGGCATATGCTCAAGGCGTCCCCCATCCCATTGGAGTAATAGTCTGCAAGCAGTCGCCCCATCGTGAACGATACCTCCGGGGATATATTGCTATGCTCAGCGTCGACAAGGGCTACCGCAAGCGTGGTATCGGTACAGTTCTCTTCTCTCCTTCCTCTTCGTCCTGCGTTTCTCATCATTTCTGCAATGACAGCGTCTGCGCTAGTCCGCCATTCTATCAGCGTCATGCAAGCCAGTGGCGCACAAGAGGTAAGCCACATCCCCCACAATGCATCACTTTCCTATTGCCCTAACCCCATCCTCCTCTCCTCCTCTCCTCGTGCTGCATCCCCAAACGCGTTTCCTCGATCTAGACCCGAGAAAAAAACGCTTTCACTCCGCTTCCCTTTCTCCGCACGAGCTTCCATACATACATTCGTCCCTTCACTTCTTTCCCCTGACACCTGACATTCTGAACTAGAACTCACGTCTGGCCCTTCTCTGACAGATCGCTCTCGAAACCGAGTTCGACAATGCCCCCGCCCTCGCGCTGTACACCTCTCTCGGCTTTGTCCCGGAGAAACGTCTCCACCGCTTCTATCTGAACGGCAAAGATGCCTTCCGCCTCGTACTCCCCCTCGCCAGCGCAAAAGACGCAGTTTCGGGATCGGCGGCCACGTCCGTACCCAGCGACAAACAGCGACTTCCTTCCGCGCTCTTGCAACTACCACATGGTGCCTCAGACGACGACGACGACGACGACGATGTTAACATTTCCGTCCCTGCTTCCGCTATGCGAGCGGGATCTAAACTTGGCACCCCGCCTTCTACGGAAGACGAGGAAGACTACGCGCAGAACAACGCGAAGCTCGTCCGCTTGCGTCGTCGTGTTACCGCGCTTCGCGCCTGCCGCATGATCACCGTCTGGCCTTCGGAAGAAGACGATGATCGGGTGTCGGGGCGGTGAGCACTGAGCTCCTGCAGCGGCACTCCGCTAAATTACGGCCATAACACGGGGTTTTCTCTGCCTTTCTTCTCCTTCCCCTTCCTCCCTTTCACCGCTGTGGCGCGGCGTGGCGCAGGTTTGTTACCCCATATAGTTCCTCCACGTCAAGCGTGGAAGGGTCGTACTAATTTTCTTGAACTTTGTCCTTCTTGTCTTTTACGGGCTCTGCTTCTCTCACACACCTTGACAAGGCAGTCTCCAAACGCCCAAGAGATGCCTTTCCTTCTTTAAACGTGCCCATTCGCTTCTTTGTGAAATTCCTTCCTTTTTTTGCTCTTCTTACCTCTCTGCACGTCTCCCCCCGTTGTAAGTAGTTCTGTACACATAGAGTCCCAACTGTACATCTCCCCCTTGCCACGCCACCACTCCCGCTGTACCTTAGCCTTTTAGTCAGTCTGACGCTCAAACCGCAAATACCCCTCAATCCAATATTGTCGTTTTATCCTATATCGTTTTGCCTCATTCCCTTGCTGCGACGATCTATCTTATCATCATGCAACGCAAAACGGGAACGTGTCGCCACGTCTTGGGCATGATGCATGATCTGATAGATATGACACTTGTACGAAACGGCATCTTGCGAAGAACGAGGATCATTCCATTACTGTAAACCTTTGATCGATCGTCAGCCCTAGGGTCGCGGTACATGCCGATGTCACATGCCAGGTCACGGTGCTGTGAGCGACGTGGCCACCTGACTACATAGTCTCCAAGAAACACCTAAAAAAACACGATGGCCAGGGCCCAGACGAGCTAAAAATGACACGGCTCCCCGCCGGAGCTCCTGCAGAGGGGCCCTGTGATGCACGATATTTTTGCTTGTGCGTGAAAAGGGAACATGAAAAGAAAATCATCTATGTGATTAGTCGGGTGGGGGTAGTAAGCGACAAATTAGGGAGGGGGAGGTTGATTTCAACGAAACGGTATCGTTTGCTAGCGTGTAGCGTGTCCTTTTCCTTTTCTTTTCGTCATTTCGACACGGCCTCCCCTCCCTCTTTACCTAATAAATCACGCGCTGAGCCCAATCTCGTCCGCGTAAGGCAGCGCGTGCAAATCCCCAATTGCGACATATGTAGGCTTACTCTTGAAGAGGTCACCCGCAACCTGCAAAGAAAGAAAAAAAAGGGGGGGGTTTTATACTCAGCACACACAACAAACCGTTTTTATTCTTCCTCACCTGAGAGAGACTGCTTCCGCTGACAGCTTGGATGCCATCCAATGTCCCCTGCACGCTCGCCGTCTCCCCCTTGAGCACCTTGGGCCCAAACGCCCCAACGTACCCCTCGCGCCCTTCAACTCCCGCCGCAAGCTGGAACTTAGCCCTAGCCACCGCGCGTGCGAGCTCCTCCTTGCCAACCTTACCCGCAGAAGCATCCTTGAAAGCCCCCACGACCGCCTTAGCACCCTCCTTGAGCGCAGCACCGTCCTTGCCCTCCAACACGACGCCGATGAGCGTCGCATCCGAGTAGGGGAGCAGTACGCTGCGCGCGTTGACACCCGCGGGAATCCCTGATGCGACAGGCGCGGAACTCCCAGCCCACTTGAGTGCCGGTGCTGGATTTAAGTGTGCGGCGAGCGTGTGCAATGCAGGTACCGAACCAGACGCGGTGCTTCCAAAACCGACGAAAATCACCTGTGGACCATGCGCGGATGCGACGTGGGTCGTGCCTCCGTGGTATGCCGTCGCGGGTGCGGATGTCCCAGAGGATGTGGACGTCGCTGCGGATGCTTTGGGCGCTGAAACGGCGGTCTCGAAGAGCTTGGCGAGAGACTCGGTGGAAATGCCAGTGCCGAGAACCGCCACGTTGCTTGGATTATTAACGGCCCGCGCGTGTAAGTCCCGGACATCTTCTGTGGTGATACTGCCGGTGGCATGGCTGTCCGCGTAGAGCGAATGGCCGAGGCCGTTGCGGAAAGCCAGCGCGTGGGCAAGCTCCAGGGCGTGTATCGGAGCGGATTGAGTGGCAGCTGTAGATTCCGAATTTACGGCGGGGAGCACATATTCGCTAAGTTCATGACGAGAGAACTTGGGTGAGGCGAGGAAGGAAGCGAGGACATCAACGAAATATGCCCTGTCGCGACTGTTGTCAGAAATGTGGCGAGACCGTTCGAACTGAGGACGTACTCGTCGCCACGTAGGAACTCGGCAGTGAGCGCTAGGTGCTCACGAGAGAGTGATGAAGAGAGTACACCCCCGTACAGCTCAGCTTCACGGATGGTGCCAAGCGCGGACCTCTTTCCGGTGCTCTATAGAAAGGCAAAAATCAGTGCTCAATTCGATAGAACTACCCCCAACAACGACTATGGGGACAAACAAACGGCAGCTGGGAAATACGCCCGCTAGTGTCGCATTAGTCTGTTTCGTTTCGCGTGGCACATACACGGCAGGAAAATGGTGGCGTTACAATCATCCACGTGCGAACACCGAAGTCGCACAATCCGACCCAACGCGAACCCATACGCGCATTTATGCGCACAACGCTGCACCTCATCTGCTCTTCAATGGAACATGGTAAACGCACCTTGAAAGTAAAATTGGAGAGTGCATGTGCAACTCCGGGTTTAGTCTGATGACGACTGCCAGCTTTGAGCAGGACGGTTACGCTTGATGACGGCTGGCCATTATCAACTGCGGCAACTTTGAAGCCGGATGCAGCATCGACGACGGTGGCAAAGCCACGTCTGGACGCTGACACGACACGACTTGCTCTCAGCATGTCTTGCTTGGGCTCTGCCTCTTTTTGTTGCGAGTCGTCCCGACCCACTGTCGGGGTTTGAATTATCCACTACAATCAAACTCCGATCCGGCATTCTACAGCTACCGCATACATGTTCAATTGTGCGATAGTTGAGCAAGTTGTGTGCACTTCTCTCTTTTGTTTCAACTCGAACTGCTAAATACTGACATGAAAAGAGTCTTCGCCATGTGAATTTTGGTATAAGAAGTTGGCGGACATTACTGACAGCAAGAGACCATGACACAGAACCCCATACTCATACTGTACACCAACAGTGGGTGAGTAAACTGACAGGATCAGGACAACAGATCCTAGGAGTCTGATGATGACAGTGCTCGAATCAGTGGTGAACTTCATTATGAGTAGGTCCTTTGATTGATTGTGTGAGGTCTGTTTATGTCTCGAAGAGTCGAAGGCTCCGCTGGTGACTTGACAGATGGGATAATTGACACGCAAGGCGGTGCTTGTGTGCCTAATTAACCCCTTCCTCTTACCCCTATCATCACCTGCGGATCCACCATTGTCCTCATGTCTCACGCTAACCCTACGACCTCATCCCCCAATTTCCAGTTAATTTTCAACAATGCCTTGGAGGCCTACAAAAAGCGAACAAGGAAGGATCTCCTCACCCACCCACTGTTCGACCAGATCCAGAACTGCAACTCTCCAGGTGACGTTCTCACCCTCATAAATCAACAAGTTCAAGGGCTCCATCAGTCCCAGAGAGACGAAAGGCTGACAAGATGGCTCGACCCAACTGTGAGAGTCTTATACGCCTTTTCCGAAACTCTAGGAGAGGGTGTTAGCCTGGTATGCATCAGGAAGTGAACCCGTCTGAGACCCATTCATTCATATCCATTTTCCAGACATTCTCTCCTGCGAAAGCGATCTTTGTAGGAGTCGGTGTTCTTCTCTCAGTGGGTATCCTTCATTGTACTTTCACGCGGGCTATTGTAACACCTCTTTCAGGCAGCTATGGATGTTCGTGCAAGCCAGGACAATCTGATCGACGTCTTGGAGCAGATGGAGAATTTCTTCCAACGACTTCAAATTTACACGGGGGTATCACCGCCATTTGAATTGATTGATATCATTGTGAAGATAATGGTGGAGGTGCTTTCTATTCTTGGGATTTCCATGAAGGAGATGAAGCAAAGCTGTATAAGTATGTGATTTCCGTACAACAGGTTGCTGTTGATTAAGCAACTTATTAGAAAAATACGTGAAGAAGCTGATTGGAAAGACTGAGATAGAAGATGGGCTCAAGAGGTTAAACGATCTGACAAATGAAGAGGTTCGGATGGTAACTGCACAAGTTCTGAAGGCCACGCATACCATCGATGATAGAGTTGTCCGCATCGACGATAGGGTGGCCTGTGTCGACGAAGCAGTGGCCCGCGTTGACGACAGGGTAGCCCATGTCGACGAGAGAGTGACTGGCGTTGAGGGTAGATCTTTCTTCGTTGACATTGGTGTGCAGACTCATGCATTTCACAGGTAACCAATTGCGCCAGGACCTTCGCAGGTGGCTCTCTCCTCAGGATCCGTCTATTAACCACAACACTGCGTGTGGCGCCTATCACAAGAAAAAATCCGAGTGGTTTTTCCATGGGAATATCTTCACCGAATGGAAGGCCAGTGGGTCGCTTTTGTGGCTCCACGGAAAACGTACGTTCTCCTGACCTTTCCAGCACGACGCTCGCTGATCGCCACCTCTTATAGCGGGCTCTGGGAAGAGCGTACTCTGGTTTGTCGCAATCAAATGCTGTGAGGCTCAAGTTACTCACCTACCGGTTAGCTCTACGATCATTCAAGACATCACTCCCCTTCGCGACGATGGACTGGCCTCCATGGCTTACTTTTACTTCGATTTTAGGGACGTCAACAAACAGAACCGTTGTGACTTGCTCCCTTCTCTCGTTTCTCAGCTTTCTGATCAGTCACACCGCCATTGTGACATACTCAATGGCCTTTATCTCAAACACAAAAGTGGCGCACAGAAGCCCAGTGAAGACGAATTGATACAATGCCTGAAGGATATGCTCACACTCCCGAATCAACAACCAGTTTACATTATCGTTGACGCTCTCGATGAATCCCCTGACACGTCTGGGATGCCATCTCCACGGGAACAAGTCCTCGGCCTTGTGAAGGAGCTCATCGATCTTTCCTCCCCTAATCTTCATCTATGTGTCACCAGTCGCCCAGAAATCGATATCCGAAAGGCTCTGGAACCTTTAACATCCTGCCGTGTATCGCTTCATGAAGAAAGTGGACAGAGGCAGGATATCATCGACTATGTCACATCTGTGGTTCATTCGGATCCAAAGATGCAGCGATGGCGAGATGAAGATAAGAAGCTAGTTACCGAGACACTTTCTGCTGGGGCAAATGGAATGTAAGGGGATTGCCATTCAAGTCGCGATATCTGTATGTTGTTCACTGTTCTAAACAGGTTCAGATGGGTGTTCTGCCAACTAGAAGCCCTACGACACTGCTTAGCACCGAGGGTGCGGCATATGCTTGAAGAATTGCCCGAGACTCTTGACGAGACATACGAGCGCGTGTTGAGGGACATCAATAAGGCGAACTGGGATCACGCTCATCGGCTGTTGCAATGCGTCACGGTTGCTGTTCGTCCTCTTCGTGTCGCGGAGCTTGCGGAGGTCCTCGCTATTGACTTTGGGACGACTACCCGTGAAGGGACATCGAAGTTGAACGTGGATTGGCGGTGGGAGGATCATGAAGAAGCTGTCTTGTCCGCGTGTTCTAGTTTGATCTCCATAGTCAATAACGACAACGACGACAACGACGACTACTCCTCTCAAGTGGTGCAGTTCTCACACTTCTCCGTAAAGGAGTTCCTTACGTCGTCACGTATTGCCGATCCAACTGCAGGCGTATCGCGTTTTCACATTATTCTTGAACCAG
>QFEZ01000285.1:71376-86088 GCA_003316425.1 Russula lepida | reverse complement strand
CCGGCAGTCGACTCGGGGCCATAGGGATGCACATGGCAAGAGCGTGGCCGCCGTGTTCGCCGAGTTGAGCACGGTGCAGAAAGTAGAGGTACGCCGGAATGTACTCGGGGCCGGGGTTCTCAAATTTGACCATCGTACGCCTGGTTACAGATATTGCGTGTGCTCTCCCTGAAGGTGCTGGGTGCCGCTTATACCTGAGCTACTAGTAGTTGATTCATGGGATATAGGTCTTTGTATTTTTTTGGCGATTCGTGTCCGTGTCTGATCGGGTTGATAGCTACTGGTAATCAAACGTATTGTACATTACAATGCCCATGTGATGCCGCTGGGCTATATCCGGCTCTTGGGCGGTCAGGGTAGATTGGATCAGACGCGGTGATTGTTCCAAGTCGCCTCGACAGCCCACGTCTACTTTTGTAATTGGATGGACAGATGGAGACATGGTAATTTGCGAATTAGTCTGGTGGATGTTGTCCCTGTTGCACCATTAAATTGTCCCGCATGGAGCAGCGTCCATGAAAGAATGAAGCAAGGGCAGAACGTGCTCGGATATGATATAATCCTCGTGCATCGACGGCACCGACGGCACCGAACAACCAATCAGAACGCCCACTTGTCCGACCACTTCGCCTTATAATATAGAAGACTTATGGTAATAGGGCGTGTTTTACTTCATTGCTGTAAATGCATTTCCAATACATGAATCAGTTGTGTACAAAGAGGAGGATACGTTCGTCAGTGAGACGTGTGCAGGATAGTCTGCACTTGCAATTCCAAGAGGAATGATACCGCTGCGTGATCATGTAAAGTCCTGTACGTTGTTATCACTGAAACCTCCTCCTCTTGCTGCAAAGCCTCCCACGTCAAGCAGTCGGATTAAAAACCGCAGACGCAGCCGCAGAGTGCGTAGGATGAAGAGCGAGAAAAGAGAACACGTGGCAGACATCCACCTGCAAGGGGAAATGGAAATGCCCTGGGTGTATTTGTGTGTCTTCGATCAGGACGCTGAATGAGATGATACCTACGAGCAAATCACATTTCCGAGTCTGTGGTCGTCACGGTGCAGTGGAAGGATGTCAAACCGTCGAGCTTCATTATGAATAGGTGCTTGGATTTGTTGTCTCAAGAGGCTCCACCTGGACGGGGCGAATGATGCATAATCGATCTCGAGGCAGTGCCTGTGCGCCTAGTTAACCCTTTCCCTCTTACCCCCGTCATCTGCGAACCCACTATCGTCCTCTTTGCTTCTTCATGTCTCACCCTAACCCAACGACCTCCTCATCAGCCAATTTCCAGTTGATTTTCGACAATGCATTGGAGGCCTACAAGAAGCGATCAAGGAAGGATCTCCTCACCCACCCACTGTTCGACCAGATCCAGAACTGCAACTCTCCAAGCGACGTTCTCGCCCTCATTAATCAACAAGTTCAAGGGCTCCATCAGTCCCAGAGAGGCGATGAAAGGCTTACAAGATGGCTCGACCCAACTGTGAGAGTCTTATACGCCTTTTCCGAAACTCTAGGAGAGGGTGTTAGCCTGGTATGCATCAGGAAATGAACCCATCTGAGACCCATTCATTCATATCCATTTTCCAGACATTCTCTCCCGCAAAAGTGATCTTTGTAGGAATTGGTGTTCTTCTCTCAGTGGGTATCCTTCATTGTACTTTCACGCAGGCCATTGTGACACCTCTTTCAGGCAGCTATGGATGTTCGCACAAGTCAGGACAATCTGATCGACGTCTTGGAGCGGATGGAGAATTTCTTCCAACGACTTCAAATTTACACGGGGGTATCACCGCCATTTGAATTGATTGATATCATTGTGAAGATAATGGTGGAGGTGCTTTCTATTCTTGGGATTTCCATGAAGGAGATGAAGCAAGGCCGTATAAGTATGTGATTCCTGTACAACAGGTTGCTGTTGATTAAGAAACTTGTCAGAAAAATACGTGAAGCTGATTGGAAAGACTGAGATAGAAGATGGGCTCAAGAGGTTAAACGATCTGACAAATGAAGAGGCTCGGATGGTAACTGCACAAGTTCTGAAGGCCACGCATACAATCGATGATAGAGTTGTCCGCATCGACGACAGGGTGACCCATGTGGATGAAAGAGTGGCCCACGTTGATGATGGAGTGACCCGTGTCAACGACAGGGTGGACCGTGTCGATGAAGGAGTGGCCCGCGTCGAGGGTAGAGTTGCCAGTGTTGATGACAGAGTGAAGGCCGTCGACGACAAGGTTGCCGTGGGCATTGACGGTGCGTGACCATCTTTGACCTCTCACCAAGAGACTATGTTTGACCCTGATGTGCTTAGAGGGGAAAGAGACAAGAGTAGTCATACAACAAGTGGCAGACAACATGGATCAAGTCAGACGTTCGTGATTTTCTTGCTCCTTTCTTTGCTGTGCAAACTCAAGCATCCTCACAGGGGGCCAATTACGCCAGGACCTCCGCAGGTGGCTCTCTCCGCAGGATCCATCTATCAACCACAACATTGCCTGTGGTGCCTATCACAAGAAGACTTCCGAGTGGTTTTTCCGTGGGAATATCTTCACCGAATGGAAGTCCAATGGATCGCTTTTGTGGCTCCACGGAAAACGTACGTTCTCCTGCTCTTTCCAGCGCACCGGTCGCTGATCGCCACCTCTTATAGCGGGCTCTGGGAAGAGCGTACTCTGGTTTGTCGCTATCAAATGCTGTCAAGCTTAAGTTACTTACCTACCGGTCAGCTCTACGATCATTCAAGACATCATTCCCCTTCGCGACGATGGACTGGCTTCGATGGCTTACTTTTACTTCGATTTTAGGGACGTCAACAAACAGAACTGTCGTGACTTGCTCCCTTCTCTCGTTTCTCAGCTTTCTGATCAGTCACATCGTCATTGTGACGTACTCAATGGCCTTTATCTCAAACACAACAGCGGCGCACAGAAGCCCAGTAAAGACGAATTGATACAATGCCTGAAGGATATGTTCACACTCCCGAACCAACAACCTGTTTACATTATCGTTGACGCACTCGATGAATCACCTGACACGTCTGGGATGCCATCTCCACGAGAGCAAGTCCTCGGCCTCGTGAAGGAGCTCACCGAGCTTTTCTCCCCTAATCTTCATCTATGTGTCACCAGTCGTCCAGAAATCGATATCCGAAAGGCTCTGGAACCTTTAACATCCTGCCGTGTATCGCTTCATGAAGAAAGTGGACAGAGGCAGGATATTATCGACTATGTCACATCTGTGGTTCACTCGGATCCAAAGATGCAGCGATGGCGAGATGAAGATAAGAAGCTGGTTATCGAGACACTTTCTGCGGGGGCAAATGGAATGTAAGGGCATTGCCATTCAAGTTACGATATTCGCATGACATTTACTGTTCTAAACAGGTTCAGATGGGTGTTCTGCCAACTAGAAGCCCTACGACACTGCTTAGCACCGAGGGTGCGGCATTTGCTTAAAGAATTGCCCAAGACTCTTGACGAGACCTACGAGCGCATGTTGAGGGACATTAATGAGGCGAACTGGGATCATGCTCATCGGCTGTTGCAATGCCTCACGATTGCTGTTCGTCCTCTTCGTGTCGCGGAGCTTGCGGAGGTCCTTGCTATTGACTTCGGAACTGCTACCCGTGAAGGGACATCGAAGTTGAACTTGGATTGGCGGTGGGAAGATCATCAAGAAGCTGTTTTGTCCGCGTGATCTCCATAGTCAATAACGACGATAACGAAAACGAAAACGACGACTACTCCTCTCAAGTGGTGCAGTTCTCACACTTCTCCGTAAAGGAGTTCCTTACATCGTCACGTATTGCCGATCCAACTGCAGGCGTATCGCATTTTCACATTCTTCTTGAACCAGCACACACGATCCTTGCCAAGGCCTGCCTGGGGGTGCTGCTGCGATTGGATGAACCTGTGGATAAGCACAACGTCAATGGCAAATTTCCTCTCGCTCGATATGCCGCCAAACATTGGGTTGACCATGCTCGATTTGAGAATGTCTCGTCGCACATACGAGAGGGGATGAAACTTCTTTTTGACGCCGATGAACCATATTTTGCTTCTTGGCTCCACGTCCACGACATCGACATCGCGCTCCAAGTCGGGTCGTCTCTTTATAACTTTGCTGTTTCTATAAAATCAACCACGCCAACACCATTATACTATGCAGCACTCTGCGGGTTTCATGACCTCGCAGAACAGCTCATTATCAATCATCCACAACAAGTGAAAATCACTTGTGGTTACTGCGTGTCGCCACTGGGGGCTGCACTGAGTGGTGGGCACCTCAAGATGGCGCAGTTACTCCACGAGCACGGTGCTGATGTAGATGTCCAGGGCATTGAGAACCGTACCCTGCTGGATGGTGTATCATGTTCTGGACATCTTGAAATTGTTGAATGGCTGCTCAGTCACAATGCGAATCCAAATGCCCGGGACGAATATGGCTGGACTCCACTGCATTCGGCGGCCAATTTTGGACACGTCGAGGTCTCCCGGTTATTACTCAAGTACAAGGCCAACAACAATGCCCAAAAAGATGATGGCAAGACTCCATTACACGTAGCCTCGGAAATGGGGCAAGTCAATGTTGCTCTGTTATTGCTAGAACGCGGTACCGATGTGAATGCTCGGGACAACAACCGCGACGCGCCATTGAATCGCGCATCTGAAAATGGGCATTTCGAGGTCGCACGCCTGCTTGTAGAGCATGGTGCGGATATAGATGCAGAGGGGAGCTTGGGCAGGACCGCATTTCAGGTTGCGTGGGAGGAAGGACATGACGATTTCGCAAAGTTTCTGTCGGACAACGGCTGCAAACGATAAGTCAATCTATTAGTATCGTTGACTCTAGGCATCGTGCATACCCTAGCGTAGTAGTCATATCATTTTTATTGTAAAGCATTACGAGCGACGATACTTTACAGAGTGGGGATACCATCCATACAGTATATTTATGCCAAGTAAAAAATTGCCGACGGTGTTCCGTTCCGTTGTCCCGGCGTGTCGTGTGGAAGACGGCCATCCTCGACCATGTCGTTCCGATCCAGTGACCGGTCTCTCCTCTTCTTACGTGGCGCAGGCGACGTGTTGGGAATCTCGGGCCACTGGCAAGTATAGTACCATTATGCCAACCTGAGATGACACGTGTATCCGAGGAATTGATCATTGATTATCTCTATAATCTATCTCATTCTTCGGGGACTCATGAGCCGAGTTGTCGAAGACCTCAATCTCCTTAACTGTAGTCACCCTTACCACTCACCGAGCCGCCCTCGGATTCCCATCATTGACCCTACTCCTTGACTCGTTTGTGGGGGCAGCATCTCAGGTATCAACCATCACCGGGGCCCCGTCATCGTAATATCTTTCTTTCGGCGCCACTTTTACATCGACTCTGTGACCGTCAATGAGTGTAAGATCTGCACGCAAATGACTAGGAGAAACAGCATGTAAACTACATGACGCCCAGTCCCGCCTTGAGCTCTCTCTCCAGGTCGTCCATATCCGACCGTTCTTTTATCTTACCCTCATCCTCGCCGCTCTTCTCTTCCTTCTCCTCCATGACGCACCGCCTGCAGTCGCACTGCCCAAATCCCCATGCAACTAGTTGCGAGCGCCGCTCACGTACACCCAGAGATGGATCGACATACGTCACGACGAGCTCTTCACCAACAGCGATGTTGCGTTTGGCGGTGACAGTGATGCGTGAAAGTGCTGTGCGCCGGTCGAGATGCCGCACGGAGACATTAGGGCTACAGCTATGGTTCATATGAGAGTGCAACGTGTACAATCCCCCGTGTGCCTCGAGATCTATCCATCTGTATGCGCATGCTCCTTGTGCTAGCAATGATAAAAAGGTCACGCACTGAGACTCATGCGCCCAAGTCCGTGAAGGAAGCCATCATACGTGAACAGCGCGTCCGCGACCTCCTTCAGCAGCGGCCGCTTCAACAACTTTGCAAGTTTTTTCTGCTGAGCTGTATCTGTTGGCTCCACAAACGCCTGCGTGAAAGCTCGGTGCGCAGCCTGCCATGTAGCGCGATCGGGTTCCATGCCGTGCAACCTTAAGAGCGAGTGTGGCGCGGAAGCACAAGCATAAGCTTGAGGGGCTTGCAGCGCAGGACACAGATGCAGACGCACCATCCTCCCTTTACCCGCTCCTCCATCCCGAGATCCGCAAGTGCGCAATACACGCTCCAGTCCTCGCGCATGCCCTCCTCCTCTTCACCACCGCCGCCACCACTTCCGGCTCGTTGACGCCCCTGTTTCTGCTGGTGTGCGAGGAGCAATCGTGCCGTACACTGCGCGAGTGCGTGGAGGGCCATCCACGCGTGTTTCCTCGCAAATGCTAAAAGGGACACGCTCGCCGGATTCTGCGCGGGACAGAGCAGCGGATGGGTCTTTTCTGAGCGTTTGAGGCATAAGCGGTTGCAGAAGCGTGCGGGGCACGCGGTCGATGTCGTTGTGCTCGATGTTGCAGGGCAGTGTAGAATGAGTGATGTGAGATGGTGGTTTGTGAGGGGCGTGGTGCAGTATGCGCATGCTCTGGACGCGAGCTGCAGGTCGTAAATTTCCCTGTTTTGAAATCAATCGGGCTGGATATTAGGAGGACTCGGAGGAGAAATGTAGTAGGGCTGGACGTGAATGTGTTTTGTGTTGTAGGGGCTCACCACTCAGGTGCTATGACGAACGGATCCTCCTTCCACACGACTTGACCCTCGGAAATAGGCTCCTTCGCAACGAGTCCTTTCCCCTTTTTCCTGTCGAAATATTTGACTTCAATGGCTGTTGTCCATCTGGAGACCTCAAGACCTTCGACGAGCGTGGACGATGGGTAAAGGTGCGCCTCCTCAGACCCAGTAGTCGAAGAACTCGTAGGAGGTCCAGGCCCGCTAGGGGTGATAGCAGATTCGAGTCCCTGATGTCCTGTGAGGGAGTCGCCATCCGAGGTTGAGTTGTTCAGGATCCGTCGTAGCCGCTTTTCACTCACGGCCCAGGATGGGTTCTCGGAAAGTAGGAGGGCACGGAGTTTTGCTATGCCGAGCGCGGGATGTTCTTTCTTGAGAGATGCGACGGCTATCTTGAGGTCCTCTTCCAGAGGCGAGTTCGTCGTCGACTCGAAAGTTGTAGACATAGTCGTTCTTTATCAGATCAGATCCGAGTCTGCGGCGTCGTTCCGTTGCGTCATCTGAATGTTCACATTAGCCTTTGTTGCTGGCATCGGTTTCCCGTCAGGAAGTACCGTGGACCGCTTAGCGTTTTCGAGTAAGGGAGGTTAGAGTACTTCAAGTTCTGGATACTACAAGGTTGAGTGGATCACTATTACGCGTTTTCACAACAAAGCATTGCTGCCAAAAATACAAAAAAGGTCTAAATCTCTGGAGGGAATACATCAAAACTCTTCAGTGCAGTGCGTTGTCAGGGTAGGCCTTCACCCAACTATCGCGCCCGATCCACGCCGCCCAGTACGTCTTCACCTTCTCAGGTAGGTGCCCAAACCTCTTCTCCAGCACAGATACGCCCTCCTCTGATCGCCGGGCTCCCGAAACGAACGCGATCCGCGCAAGCCACGCGCCGACGTGGAAGTCGTCCACCCCAGGACGCGCCCCGCCGATGAACGGACCCTCATTGACGGCTGCAGGGAGCGTCTCGATGATGAAGACTTTAACACCTTCCCAGAGGGCAGTGGATGTGGAGAAGAAGCCTTGCACGGCGTCTTCGGAGGCTTCGCCGTTAAGAACTGCGTACAGGCCGGAAATTTTGGTGACCTGCCTGTCGTAGAACGCCTTGTTCGCTTGAGCCTCGGGAGTCCCCGCATATCTTTTCAAATAGCTGAGGCCTGCAAAACGTATGAGTCGTCAATATTCTTACTGGGATCCGGGAAAACCCAGGGTTGGATAGTCGATACTTACGAGCTGTGGTGAAGACATTTGCAAAGCCATTCGAAACTTGGGTGAGTTCTTCGTCATTTTTCTATGATGGTTACGGAAGATAAGCAAGTCGATGAAGGTAACGTCGAATGGTCTTACGGCGGCAAACATCGCAAAGTTGGGATCAATCTTATCTTCATGCACCACTTTGGTAATTGACGTTTCGGGCGTAACCTTCGTCGATGAGATCGACACGAGATAGTCGATCACTTCTACGGTGCTTTTGTACGACTTTCCCCTGTGGGTAAGGGTGGGAAGGGTCGCATTGGGATTCTGAGCAAATGGGACCGTGACGTCAATCCGAACGTAACATACAGTAGAATAGGCGGCCACCACTAACGAGCTTTAAGAACTCCGGGCTAAAGTTCGCGCCCTCAAGGAGGTTTACTTCGCCGAAGTCTGCCTCGACATCAAGCTCAGCGCTGTATGTCATATATGTTAGCATTTCAAGATGACGTCAGGCACAGATGAAAAGACCAACAGAGCGAGGTGAGGGGCAGCGGCCCAGACGGAAGCAGGAAACGTGTATAAGACAGGCTGATGGACATTCGTTAACCCCCGTGTACTAGAAGCTCGAAACAAGTCACCTTGGACATCCTTAAATCGGAGAACGGAGAATGAGTCGGTTGAGTATCCTTGACCAGGCCAGCCGAATAGGCTCTTTATACGACCCATGGTCTCAGAGAACGCCCGAATTCTCTGCACGCGCAGAAGTAAGGATAACCCGGTACTGACTAACCGTCGCCATCACCATCAGCACTTGATCGGTTGAGTGGACCATCCGACTTTGCGATCACAGGTCCCGTGATATGTGCACGTGACGCCCATCAACGCTGCTGACTGGCGTGTCGGCAGCTGGTCACTACAGTATACTAGTATGTGTTATCGAACTGGGTTGTCCCTGTTATTGTATTGGTTATTTTATATGGTCCAGGGAGGTCAGGCGGCAACTTCGATGATGAACCACGGCAGTATCATCGAATCATCGTCGTCATCGCCACCAACCTACTAACTTACAATACTAGTACTGTGCCGCGAGAAGCGCCACGCCATATCGTTTCTTCCGAACGCGAAAAATGGGATGTTCGTCCGGTTCTGAAATATCGACTTTCTTCCAAGAGAATACTGTACTTGACATGCAATACTCATCGCTATACCAGATGCAGGGTGCGCCAGAAGTTTTCCTCACGAGGCGAGATTTGCCAGTGCCACTTGGCAGCCAAGCGATGCTAATCTGGCGCTGGGTTTGGGAAAAATGTTTAGACATGTTCGGGAACAATTCGGGTAGAAATACCACCATGATCACGAGGATAAGTTACAAAGCACGTGGGATTCGTGGAAGTCTGCAGTGAGCATGGTGCTCAATTACAGCTAACAAGAGGCGCCTCATGCTGACAGAACACCAAACTTCGTTCTTGGTGATTTCCCACCATCCATATGCTAATCAGAATGTACAGGTCACATGCACCGACTCCAAGTTTATCATAGGTGGGTTAAAATGGTGCCGCCAAGTTATGGAATGCGTGGAAGGATGCCCGGTGTGACACCCAACACTCAGTGACACGCGTGAACAGAGTTATGAATCGCTCATCATTGGGAAAGGGTAAAGACAGACAACTAGTAGTGGGTAAGAGCAGTGGTAAGAGCGATACTGTACAGAGGTCGAAAGTCCAGTCCTTATATCCTACTTGGAGCTCTGACATGTGAATACCATTTCTTGGGGAGCACTATGTTGGGGAATGGGGAGCACCAATGGAGGGCGACGATCGGAGTGAGAAGTGTAAGAGCAGTCTTACAATGCGTTTGGCAGCGGTGGTCTCTGACTCGGGACTCGGGCTTCAAGTTACCGTGGGTGTCTTCCTGAGCCACTACGACCCGACCCCCGTTCCTGGCATGTCAGAGACTGCATCCGAGGCGACCAAAGTTGACGGCATACGGCCAATTAATTTCTCACCTGGGTAACGAGAGAAGTAGCCATCTAGTTCAGCGGCCTCTGGATAGTTCAGCGAGGGATGTGTAAATTTAACTAAATTAACCTCTTCGGTCATGCCCACGGGCACGTGCCAGTATCACGTATTTGCTGACCGCGACGATTAGTCAGTACCGACTTGGAATGTGAAATGTAGTTTGGAGCGCGTCCGTGTTAACCCACTTCCGCACTTGCAAATGCATCCGGGCAGGGCATTTATGGATCCGTATAAAGGGGCCTCTTTCAAGGCCTCTTCGCACTGAAATAATAACTCAAGATAAACATGTCCAAGAAGGTGACTTACAGTACCACACCTTTCAACTACGTACAGATTAACAGAATGTCCAACAGCCGGTCCTCTACACTTTCCCTGCTTCGATCTGGGTCGCTGCTCCTCACCTTGCTCTGTTGGTTTTTATTCTGTTCCTGACATCATCTTGAAAAGCTAACGTATATGATAGTGCTGAGCTCGGCATCGACGCAGACTTCAGCGAAGTAAACCTTGTCAAGGGTGCGAACTTCAGCCCAGAGTTCGTCAAGATTGTAAGCGGTGGTCGCTTATCCTTAGTTTACGCTTTATTGACATCCCATTCTCTCAGAATCCTAATGCAACCCTTCCCACCCTTACTCATGAGGGAAAGTCGTACAAGAGCACTGTGGAAGTGATCGACTATCTCGTGTCGATCTCCTCGACAAAGGTTGCACCCGGGACCTCCATCACGAAAGTGGTGCATGAAGAGAGGATTGATCCCAACTTTGCAATGTATGCCGCGGTAGGGCCATTCACGTGCACTCTGATCAATTTGCTCATCTTTCGTAACCGTATAGAAAAATGACGAAGAACTCGCCCAAGTTTCGGGTGGCTTCGGAAATGTCTTCACGACAACCCGTAAGCATCGACGGCCAACATCGTTTCTCCCAGCTCGAAAACTGACTCATACTTTTTGCAGGCCTCGAGCATTTGAAAAAGTATGCGGCGACACCTGAAGCTCAGGCAAACAAGTCCTTCTATGACAGGCAGATCACCAGAATCTCAGGCCTCCACGCAGTTCTCAATGGCCAAGCTCCCGACGACGCCAAGCAGGGCTTCTTCTCCAAATCCAGTGCGCTCTGGGACGGCGTCAAGGTCTTCATCGTTGAGACCCTCCCCGCTGCAATCGCCGAGGGTCCCTTCATCGGCGGGGCGCGCCCCGGGGTGGATGATTTCCACGTTGGTCCGTGGCTCGCGCGGATTGCGTTCGTTTCGGGAGCGCAGAAATCAGAGGAGGGCATATCTGCGCTGGAGAAGAGGTTTGGGCCTCTCCCTGAGAAGGTGAAGGCGTACTGGGCAGCGTGGGTGGCGCGCGATAGCTGGGTGAAGGCTTACCCCGATAATGCGCTGCACTAGAGAACTTCCTGATCTCCTCAAGGGATTTTCATCTTCTATTTTGTAGCGATGACTTGTGTAATCGTGTAGTGTGATTGTGTTATGACGCACACCTTGCGGTGGCCTATGAACTTGTGCACTCACACGCAGTCCATGAGGGGGTTACTCCCGGCTCGGTCCTTTTTAAACGCAGGGTGTGGACACACTCACAACGCCCTCATTCGGGTTCTGTATACGAGTGAGGAGGTTTTGTGTGCCAGCTAGAGACCGCTCCATCCTTCGCGACTCGAAGGTTGGAACGGGCCAAGAAGTTCGACGGTAGGGAGCTGGCAAAGTCTCTCGGACACTGCGACGGATGTGGTTTCGGTTATTTCGTGATCTTGCATTCGGGTTGACCCGGTTGAGTAGTACGTCCAGGAGGCAAAGACCTTGATCCGTATGATTGTGTTTTCGATGAGAACGTTGAGATTGAGCCAGACGCTCGGACCGACACTCCACGGTGCAGACGAGTTTGGCTCGGGCCGAATCGTTGGACGATCGAGTTCCCTCCGTCACTTCCCTGCTGCATAGATGAAGCAGGACTAGGATATTTCAACGTCTTCCGAACTGTTAACGTCTTCGCAAGCAGTTCAGCAGTTTTCTCTTCATCTCATCCTGCGTGCCAGTAAGCTTATTAATTGTTCGGCTTTGATGGCTCCCTAGGCCGCACTTCTCCTTGCCAGTGAGTATTGGCACGAAGCCCCTTCTCCTTGTTACAGTATTTGGAGGAACATTTGTAGGGTACATATGTGCATAGCGTCTCCCTGAGAACAGCCAGTGAATAATTTTTGATTAATAATAATCCCTCTACGTTATTCAATTCAGTCGTCGCCAATGCCAATGAATCCCGTCTGTCACAGTAGTTCCATCTGTCCCGCTCATATTCTTGCCTTTTCTTTTTCCTTTCCTCTCGACTTTATCTCGGCCTCGACGCTAACTTGAATCTGGTTATCGTGCAGTCCCTGTCTTTGCTCGGACTGCAGGTCTCGCCTTACTCTTCCTTGTCTCTGGATTTGCGTTCAAGTTGAGCCCTGTGCCGTCGCGGCGACCCCCTTCTGAGTCCTCCGTCATTCTGCTTTGGTGAGTTCACGCGTACATTCCTGTGACCTGCATATCACATTCCTAATGTCGGGTATATATATTGACACGGAAGAGCCAGGTGATCGATTCCCAATCACATCGGAGATATTCTTGGCGTGCATACGCAAATATTCTTCGTAATGTCGATGCTGAGAAGTTGATAAAACTTCCTTTCGATAGCAGCAGTATATCGTAGTGTTGTGAGAACCACCATGCATGTATCACACATTATGAGGCAATATCCCCGACGCCGAGATTGTCGAATTTGCAATAACGTGAGGCTCCTGGGATGACCCACTCGGTATTGATTCCATTATGGCGCGTGTTTATGGGATTTATGGGATTATTGATATCGAGAAGTTTATTAGACACCTTGATCGAGGCGGTTTGGTTGATTTGGAATTCACAATCACGTGCCCAGAACCCCTCTTTGCTGGCATTGCGATGTTCACAACAACATTATATTACTCATGTCGGACTCGAATCTCAAATATTTCTATGCAGAGTTGGACACAAGAATGGCCATTCCCGATGATGAAAACTGGCACAACCTCTCCGAACAGCAGCGCATGTACTGCATAATGTGATATCCGCTCAGAACCATCGGCTTATCCTTGTCTCAGTCTCAGTGTGGGCGGCACCTCTGGCTCTTCCGAACTCTTTCCCTCCTCAATCGACAGCCAAGTTCCTCGCGAGGAACACCCTCCCCCTGTAGCTATGTATACACTCCCCTTGCTGCCGCTCGATAATCCCTCATGCTATCATCCACAGGTCTAATAAACGCAAGGCATCGCCGGGATCTGAGCAACCCCTTTCTGATAAAAGGGGAAAGCATCCCCAAAGTTCAAATCCCATTTCTGGAAGGGAACGCACAACAGCCAACACTTCTACACTCGTCCCTACTCCAGCTTCCATTATGGACGTAACATCTGTCATTGACGAATTTAGTGATGTGATGGCAGAAACTCCACCTACGAAGCGTGTCAGTAGTGTCAAACCTCAAGCACCACCTCCTGAGGAAACGAGCATAGTCACGAGTCCAGGGACGACCAATGCTCTTTCCCATTCCAAGGCTTCCACCGTCCGGGAAAAGTCATCAACTACTGTGACAGCGAAGCAGTCCGCAGCAAAAAAGAAACCCGCTAAGGTCAAACCCGAACTCGTCACCCCCGCCGAGTTTGCACGGCGATTACATGAGCGGGTGTCCATAGCAGATTCTCTTCCTCAGATTACTGACGTCGGTGGCCGGAAGGCAAGACAGTCGAATGCCAAGCTCCCCGTCAAGGCCGTTCAGCCCCCTCAATACCTCAAAGATCACGTCATATTCTATACTGGAGGTGATCTCACCTACGCATCAGCTAGGACGCGAGGATGTATGAATTTTGTTTGTGTTCTCCTGTCATTTTTTCTCGCATATACGCACTTATATGCAATGCTCACAGATTCATAAACACGGTGGGACCGTACTCCCGAAGTTTGACCCCGCAACTGCTACACATATCGTCACAGAAACAAACGAGAAGAATACCCTTCGTGCGCTTGGCCTTAAGACCCTGTCAGACATTCCGTTGGAGATACCGACGGTATACTGGAGCTGGGTGATCTCCGGAAGGCCCATACCTGGAGAGAAGGACAAGCAACAAATGGACTATGAATTTATGCACGCTGCGTTTCCAAGCCGTGTGGATGCGGGGCGGCCCCTGGCTGGTAAGAGTAAAGGGAAACAGAAGCTTGCTAGCGGTGCGGGTCGAGCTCCCGTTGCTGATACTATAGAGGCGGGTGAAGCTTCGTGCGTGTCTCGCGTTCTTTCATCAACCAATTATATGCTCATTTGTTCCTTGGGTGCGTCAGCCCACGAGCCGCTTCTCCTAACCCTTCTTCACGCGCGTCATCACGCGGAACCGATGAAGAGGAGCCACACGCCTTACTGAACTCACCGCCACCGCGCGAGGGAAGGAACAGACTGGTTCGCATATTCCACCCCATCTTCGACTTTTGCTTTTAATGACAAGAATAGGTTGCTGGCTCCAGCCGCCGTGAATCTCGCTCGCCGTCAAGTGCGCCAGCCAAGAGCGCACCGCAGAAAAAGCCAGGAGTCTGTACCTGCCTGCTATCGCCTCATACTGTCATCTCATGTTTCTGAAGGGATACATCTGTGACGACCCTACGGCTGCCACAAGCTCCGTCCCATGCACAAACCAAGACATTATTGACATAGTAAGGCAGACTTTGTTCTAGAGGAGCGACCGTTAAGAGGCTCGATAGTTAAGTGAATTGGCAGAACTTCACCGCGCAAAACCCACACAGGATGACAAGTGGC